>JADDOH010003108.1:0-142826 GCA_016648135.1 Agrypnia vestita
AGATACGCAGCTGTCATCATAACCTCATCGGGCGACATTTCCGCGACAAGTGATATGTGAATCCCGGTGTGTACACTTCAAATGACCGCGTCATTGTCCCCGAAACATGAGCGTAGATGTTGATGCGACATGTCGAGCGGAATGTTTCGCGATTTGTCCCCTAGTGAATACATGGCTTAATACTCACTGGTTAGTGCTGAGTCTTATTATGCGTCTTTTGTGTGTTTAGTTTATGATCCAACATATGATATATAGTACAAATTAGAATTGGCGTCGAGGACATTTCAGAGAGAGAAAGAGAGAAGGAGAGTATTATATTCGTATGCCTGTTATTCTTTTCACTGCCAAATAATGTGTGATATTTTTCTGTCTTACTAAAAATGGTTTTTATTTAATACGAAATAATTGAAGTATATATATTTTTAATAGGATTTGCTTTACGCAATTGGTTTACCACTAATAATATCTAAGCTCAAATGTATTTTTTTGGAGTAGCTAAAATATTTATTTTATGTTGCTTTAAGGTACTGATACACATGCTCATTAATGGCAAGTGAACATGCGCAGTATTGAGCTTCTTGAGCTATTGCTAATTAGTAGCATGCGTGTACACACATTGCTAGTAATGAGCATGCTCAATCGATTTGTGGGTGGAGGGAGTATCTTTTGAGCATATGTAAAAAGGCTTGCTTTGAGCATGCTAATGTCATTCGCAATTAGTATCGATTATTATCGATGCGATCTTCTCAGTCCGCGACAGATGAAACAAATATAGCGCGTTGGGGAGATGACAAAACATTACTTTTCGTGACTTATTATAGGAATCACGAATATCTGTGGAATACTCGGTCACCGCTATATAAAAATAATATGGCAAGAAATAATGTTTACGACACAAATGGTTCAAATTTTATAAAAATTAATAAAATTTTATAAAAATTATTAAAACTAAAATCAAAAAAGTGCGGATGGAAACTCGGGAACTGTTTTGATTTATTGGTTCACTTGAATTTTACATTTCGGTTTGCAAAGTTTCCATTTTGAACAAAAGCGTCTCTTTTCTATGACAAGAACATGCCAGTAATAAGCGTGTGTGTTTGATTGTTAGTTTTGAGTATGCTCATTCATGAGCATGCATAAAATAAGCATGATAATAATGAGCATGTGTGACAGTTGTTAGAGCATGCTAGTTAATAGCATGCTAATGAGCATGCTCAAAAATAAGCATGTGTATCAGTACCTTTATTTACGAAAATATTTTTGATTTAATTCTTTCTTCTTCTTCTTTTTTTTTTAATTCTTTCTTCTTAAGTTCAATTCTAAGGTTCTGTGCATGGCTAGGAAAGGGTTAAGACTGATCGTGGCCGTTCATGGATCACACGGCACGGCCACGTAAGGGAAGAAAGGGCAGAATCAACAAAAAGCGATTTCTTTCTGGCAGAATTATACACAGCTATCTCACCTGGTACGGAATTTCATTAGGTCTGGCTGCGACCCCTCCCACTATCCGGTGGTCGGACGATGTCGGCTGCAAATCTTGACATAACGTTTCTGAAATATTAAATATCAGAAATTAGTCGACAATTCTAAGAAACAAAAGTCGATTTTATAATTAAATGTAATGAATTTACGTAAATAGTAGATTAATCTGCGCTCAAGGTTTAGATTTCACGCGTGAATTCATTAAATGTATTCCAAAAATATGTTATAATTTTCTTTCACATAGTATCGGAAAATTCTTCGGAGATGCAAAATAGGGATCAGTATCTATAGTAAAATTCGCATTTATCGCAAAATATATTTACAAACGTAAATATATTTATTTATTTTGTGGACACCGTGTTTTTAACAAATCTCGGACAACGGCTCCACCCATGACGACCGAATGACCACCAATCAGACGACCCGTTTTCGTAAATATCTGTGCTTTAAACGAACGCTTGCTTTAATCCAACTTGAAACAACCGGCCCTTAGAGGTATCAATACACTGACACATTGTACATTCTATGAGTGATAGATTTCACACTAAAATAATTTAACCCTCGTGTGAAATTATGAAAAACAGTACGTACTGTGACTGTTGCTCGTTTTAACTCTCCAGTAAACCGAATGCAAAATTGGACCAATAAAAAATACTCGATCGATTAAGAATGTTCTTACGTTTTCACGGCCACTCAGAATCTTCTGGTTTGTGTTTTCTGGGGACATCAGCCCTGATGATAGATTCGGCCAGAAAAGTCGTAAAAACACGGCATAATACCCCAGAAGACACAAACCAGAAGGCTCGATCGATAAGTACTCTAAATCGCTGATATGTGGAACATAACATTGACGAAATATTAAAAAAACTTAAGAAACTCATTAAAATAGATAATCAGATTCAACATGAAGCAATATTGGACCATTACAACATACAATTATAAATTATGCTCAATATATACCTTCATTGTGATTGTAATTTGGTTTTATTTGAAATGTATAAAAAATACTTATTAAAACTGTGACTGGGCGGATTTTTCAAAAGTTTAAATCCCGGCTAGCGGTTGGCGCAGAATACCTCGGATGTCAGTTTCGACCAATCAAAATCATTTCGCGGCCGACGCCCGGCGGTCAAAAAAACAATGTCTTTGACGTCTTTGATCGATATTCTTCTATTTATTAGTCTTAAACTCTTGGCAGATTTTGGCAAGTTCAGTCATAGCTGTGTTAAAGGGACACAGCGATCCGACATCACTACTTTACTTCTTCACGGACTTTCGTTCTTCAAGTCATAAAACGCTTTCATCTCGATTTTTGAATCTAAAATTACATCATTTGTACGTTCTATTAAAATACCAAAAACCTAATTAATTTTGTCCGATTATAAAATTGTTATCAGTGGAATTAGTTGTATTATGTTAATTAAAAGTATATTTTATCAAAATCTGAAATCTTAAAACTTTATATCTTTTAGCATCGTCCTTAAACGCGATCCCAACGATAAGGCGAAGTAATTAATTTTTTTATCGGATCTATTATTGTATTTCTATTGTTTTATTGAAAACACAATTATATAAAACAGATTGATAAAACTTATACTTCTTTCGAAATAAAATCTCTGCTCTACTAGATATTGTATTCGCTTTTATGTTGTATTTATTAGTTTAATTACAACCCATCACAATGGAATTCAATTAGACGAAAATGAGCACTTTCGACACCTCTTTCTGTTCGAATGACGAATTGTTTGAGTCAACAACGGATGAGTTTTATCTTAGAGACATTGGAAAACTTGTAATTGTCACTAAGTTGTAAATAATAAAGAAGAATACATTATTGGATCATTTTCTTTTGTTGTGTCCTCTTCAATTGGAAAAAAACCGACACAAATTATGTTGTAAAACATAATTTTACAATTACCGAACCGATATTTGTGTTATCCGTGTTTTATCACTAAATTTAATCACCAGTCCAATCCTATCATAAAAAATATTAATTTGAAGTCATTGATCCCATATATACATGTATTTATATAGTCAGGTACTAAGAATTTTTATAAATGTATAAATTGAATCGGTTATATGTATAAACCAGTGGCGTACAGTGGGTTTAAACTTAGGTTATGCTGTGATCGACTATATACCTATATTAAATATATATATATATATATATATATGTTAGTTCTAACTACTTTGGGGGTAACCCGCGTCAAATTCTGGTCGTTGTCGAACAGTGAGATCTGTTCGAAACGTCGGCAGACGACTGGTCCTGACGACCAGAATTTGACGCGGGGTTACCCCAAGTAGTTAGACTAACATATATTGTACCCGTGAAAGCCTTAGATTTAACATATATATTATATATATATATATATATATATACTATATATATTCTATATATATTATATATATAGTAGTTATTATATATTATATCTATCTATCTATATATAGCGCATATACCTATAAGGGTATATACATTTTTTAAATAAATTAACTGTATATAATGAACTATTTTGAGTAGCTTCAATCCACAAAAATAACTGCACTATAAAATAAGTATTGTAAACAATATTTCCTAAATAAATAAATATTTTATATATAGGTAATACGGGAAAAATTTTCAATACATTTCGAAGACGATTTATGTATAATTAAATCGGGAATAATACTAATTTAAGATATACGTTTATTTTCAGAAAAATAAATCAAACATTTTGTGATATCATCGATGGCAATGTCGTCGTAAATAATTATTATGATATGACAATGATAGATGTATCACAGAATAAAGACATATGATGGTATTTACATTCACCATAGAAATGACAAATAAAATTTACACTGAAATTTTTGGGTGGAATTTGTAAAAAATAACAGTTCTGTAATGACGTGCGCGTAGTTCTCACCTGGCATAGGACCTTTCGAAGAAACACGCTACTCCATGAAAAATTTACTTGTCTATTACACAAAACTCGCAGCATAGAACTAAGTAAAAATACACAGTTCCGGACGAAATTTTTCGAGATCTATGAAACAAATTTGAATTGACATGAAGTTAGGTACAGAAAAGTCGGAAATAAAACTTCTTACGACGAATTACGGCTAGAATTGTAATCGGAAAAAAAAAACAGATACGTCACGTTAAACAGAAACGTCAGAAATAAAGCTTCTAGCCGTAGGACGAATTACAGGAAGTGTGTGCGGGAAATCAATGTACGATAGAGTGAAAACTGTACCAATAAGGAGCGAATATAGAGCTAATCAGAGCACAGCACAAATAAATAAAGCGTCGCTAAGATTTTTCCCCATGTGGAACATATATATGAGAGAGGGGAAAATATATATAAGGCGAGTGCTGAAGGCAACAGGAACAGAAGACGTCTGCGCAAGACCTGACAGGATCAGATAAATCCAAAGGGCATAAAATTGTACAGATACGAACTAAACCCTTTATTTATGCGAGGGGGTAGGGTCACAACGTAAGAATGTCCCCTCTCGTGTATATTTAAGACACATTTATGATGCAGTTCAACTATTAATTCTCGCATAATTTAATTCCCTAGTTTTCAAAACCTATTTTTGAAAATGGACGATGCTTCTTTAATGTTTCTAAAATTTCCTTCCAAATCGAGTCACTATAAGTAAATGGTGATGTACCTACATACCTATAATACCAGAAATAGGAATATAATAAGATAACCATATAAGAAAAAAGTCTGTATACAGAATTGTCTAATGTACAGAGGTGTAAAATATATGATAAGATGCCAGAAAACATGAAGAATATAAAGAAGAATGAATTTAAAAACAAATGCTATAATTTTTGTAAAAATAGTATAGAATTGTAGAGCATAAGATGTATTATATATTAAATTATAGATTGTACCATAGATTAGATAAGACGTAAATATAAATATGTAGTTTATTATAATAGATTTTAGAACGAAAAGTGTAAAATATTAGATAATATACAGGAGTATAATATTAACTAACTTAAGAAATAGATAGAAAAAAGTAAAAACCTTTTTTTGTATTAAACACTATACTTTTTAATAGTATTTAGAATGACCTTTTCATATTTTTTTCCAAATTCACAAGCTTGTAAAAAAAATTTAACATTTCAAACGTTCTGGAAACAGCCATAGAAAACGTCTTCCAAGAAATATACGTTAGTTCATTTCTATATATTTAAGGGGTCTGTGGACGAATCAAATATTAAATACAAAGAGGAAAACCTGTAAAAACATTCAAAAATCGAACAACGTACGCGCGAAGATATATGAAAGCTGATGAGTCAACAGAAGTGAACCGGGACAGAATAGTGTGGCTTTCTATCCTTTCTTCCTACGGTGTGAAATGGTAGGCCGCATTTAATAGATAAATACATTTTTTTACAGTAAAGATAGCGACAGTTTTTTGCAATGTTATTTTTTCTTCTACAAGAGTAATACAACTTGTGACTAAGAGAGGATATCATTATAATATATTAAATAGTAGGATATTTTTGTAAACGTTTATTTTGGAAAAAGATAGAAATAAAATATTTATGCTACAGGTTTTTAAGATATGTCAAAATATTAATATATGTTGTATTCCGATTTTTTTCCCAAATAAATTGGTTACGTAAAAGCCATGCTACGATGCTCCCACTACACGCCCCTGCTATGTAAATATATATAAGAAGAAAAAAAGTAACTAATATGCGATAATTATAATGCATTTATGTGGAACAACAAAAAAAAGCTAACAATAAGCAAAAAATTAAAAATTGAATATAGTAAAGAGAAAAAATAGAATATAATTTTAAGCAAAGATAATAACAGTGTACAGTTTAAATAATATTAATTTTAACACTATCTATTATTAAAGAAATATTATTAAGAATTATATAATAAAAAGATTACACAATTAAGTAATAAGTAATTAGATAACATAATATAAAACAAAAATTTAATTAATTCTGAGGGCATTTTTTTTTTAAAGCCTCATAATTTTTTTCAATCCTTATTAACAGGTAATTCGTTGAACCAGTTCACACCTCTAAGGGCCGGTTGTTTCAAGTTGGATTAAAGTAAGCGTTCTTTTAAAGCATAGATCTTTACGTTCTCCACCAATCAGACGATCCGTTTTCGTGAAAATCTATGCTTTGATCGACCGCTTACTTTGATCGAACTTGAAACAACCGGGCCTAAATGTCTCGGTTTGAGCTGAATGTGGCTTAATACAATGTTACAATCAATTATGTAAGAAATTTCTTCAAAATACACAGAAAAACAATTGTAATAGATAATAGACAATATTGTTTTATAACTAAATAAATGAAGAATATGTTATATACCTGTTACTATAAAGAACAGCAGTCCAACTACAAATTTAGCTGTGAGCAAATTCATTTTTAGCCACTATTCCTCTCTGACACTTCTATCTAACTATGTGTGAATGCCGATAAATTCTTCTTATTTATTTAACATAATATCCGCTGATAGGAAATGATTGTTCATTTCAAATGGACGCACATATCTTATCTGCTTAGATAGTAAAGATATCAATTTGAAAACATATTTTATGGCTAAATTGCGTGCATAATGTTATGCGAAACAGGGAATCAATTTTTAAATGAATTTCATCGAAAACTAAATTACGACCCATTTTAAGGCTTTGCAATACCCTCCTTACTCACCCAGCTATGTGTTATCAGTACATTCTGGGTACGTATTAGAAATTAATGATAATTACAATTAGATAAGGCCGCACCAGAGCATTATTTTAATACTGATACGTAAAATAGAAGAACTAATTAATTATACAATAATTTCATCATCATCATTATCAGCCGTTTACTATTCACTGCTGGAAGAAGGCCCTACCCAAGGATCTTTCACTTTGCTTTGCCACGTACTTACGAAGATTTGATGATTTCGTCAATCCAGCTAATTTTAGAGTGGCTTGTCGACCTCTTCATTCCCCACAAATACCACTGGATGACTGCATTCGTCCAGCGATTAACCGTCCTCCAAGTGATGTAGCCTGCCCATACGCATTTTTTTGCTAGACAAATTAAATTTTCACCTTATCCTGCTCCCTTAAGTTACTGACATACACATGTTTATTTTTGAGCATGCTCAAAACTAGCATACTCTAACAACTGTACATACTTGCTCGTTATTAGTATGCTTATTTTAAGCATGAACTTGAATAAGCTTGCTCAAAGCTAACAATCAAACATACATGCTTATTACTGGCGTGCTCTTGTCATAGAATAGAAACGTTCAAAATAGAAACTTTGCAAACTGAAATGGGAGATTCAAGTGAACCAATAAATCAAAATAGTCCCTGAGTTTCCATCCGCATTTTTGATTTTAATTTTTATAATTTTTATTGTAAGATGTGAATCATTCATGTCTTTTAATAAAGTTTCATAAACAGTATTTCTTGCCATATTATTTTTACATTGCGGTGACCGAGTATTCCACAGACATTAGTGATTCCTATAATAAGTCACGAAAGGTAATATTTTGACATCTTCCCATGTCTGTTTTATCTGTCGCGGTCCAGGAAGATCGCATCGATAATCGATACTAGCAGCCCCAAATGACACTAGCATGCTCATAAGCAAGCCAGTTCCCACATGCTCAAAAGATAACCCTTCCACCCGCAAATCAAATGAGCATGCTCATAAATAAACCGGCGATTGATTTTTGAGCGTGCTAGTAATGAGCATGTTCATTACAAGCAATGTGCGAACACACATGATGCTAAGTAGCAATAGCTCAAGAAGTTCAATACTGCGAATGCTCACGTGCCTGTAATGAGCATGTGTATCAGTACCTTTATTGACATTTATTTTTCTTTGTTTTCGTATGATTACCGGATGGTGTGACACGACCGAAAAGATCCACCCGACATAAGGCCCTTGAGATGTTAGATCCAACAATACAATGGCTATAAAATAATTTTAAATTGTTTTTTATTATGAAAGAGCTTTAAATAATGTGTTATAAATACCTAGTAATGGTGACGAAACCATTGAATATACTTACTCTTTCACATAATCAAAATGTTGCACCATAACCTTTCGCGAATTATATCAAATAATATATATTAGAATAGGTGAGGTGAGGCTAAAAGAAGTGCACTATTTGCCTTCAATACTGACCCCAGGATCCTGGTCCATTTTTTTTTTTTTTTTTTAAATAGAGTTGCGAACACGGAATTCGTGTCACATCATTTTTCTTACTATTTTCAAATTAAGCTAAACGCTTGTGCTATGAAAATAGGACTAACTTGCTTGTCTGGAGTGAGATTCGAACCTGCGACCTTTGGATCACGAGGCGATAGTCCTAACCACAAGACCAACAAGCTACTCGGCTTTGATTCCTAGAGTAGTTATAAATACAGCGCTTTTGCTTAATAGAGCAAAATTCGCGAAATGTAATTTTCGTGCATTGATTTGGTCGGCCATTTTTTTTTAATTTGCTAAAGAATAATTTCGTCACCATTGTTAATTCATTTATTTATTTATTTAAAGTTCTCATAAATTTAGTAATTTTGTTTCTTGTCATTAGATCTAATGTCGCGTGCATATTTTGCCGCGTGGCCCTTGTGTTTCGAGGATCGTTTTGTTTCGTGGGCACTTTTCCGTGACCTTTTTCTCGTTGGACCCATTGTCACTCGGATGAGATTTGTCTCTGAGACACGTCTCGAAAATCGTGTACCGAGTCGAGTGAGAGTGAGGAATGACTCATTTCAGAGTGAAGAATGACGCAACGGACGTTGGTACGTCATCAATGACTCTCACGTGTACCAATGCATTTTTGTTATTTACAATTTTTTATCTATTAGAAATCCCGGTTGACGTGTTCGAAAATAATTATTTAACTAACTAACTATCCCTTCCATCCTTCCATGGAAGGGTAAAGAAGAGGCCTATATCCAGCAGTGGAGAGATGAAGGCTGAAGAAGAAGAAGAAGAACTAACCATCACGCCGTTTCTTCTCAGGGGTAGGCATGGGGATAGAAAGCCATATTCTTGTAACTTCGCACACCACTTTTGCTTCCGTTACGTTCATACATAGTAGTTTGTTCATGTAGTGGTCATAACGCTCGCCTAGCGATCTGGTGGTCGCTGGTTCGAGCCCCGTTGCGGGAAGCCAGCAAGTTAGTCCTATGTTCGTAGAACAAGCGTTTGGCTTAGTTTGAAAATAGTAAGAATATTCATGCAAAACGTGTTCGCATGTCTCTGTTTAAAAAATTAACAAATAAAATTATCGGAATATCGATAAAAAGATAAGCGCCTTCTATTTTTTGACATTTTGGCCATGAGTTAAGGCAGTGAATTAAGGCTGTCAGCCGTCTAGCGTAGCGTAGCACCATCTGGTAGCGTTAATAACGGACATTGTTTCACGGTAAATTATGTATTTGAATTATCATTACTTCCTGGGACTCGAAGTTTATGACCGCAGTTACTACAATGTGTCATGCATTGACAGTCGACTGTATTCTGAAATAAGTAATATTTCTATTTCTATATGTTGACCGTTACTGTACAACATTGTAATGCCACCAATTTGAAGTTTGAAATTAATGAATTCAATCAATTAAAAAGCTCATTATTCATAATTGTGAATAACTTAACATTTGTTTACGTTTTAGAGCTTTCTGATTGATTGAAATCATTAATTTCAAACCTGGCAAACTTAAATCGTCAAAATTGGCGGCATTACAATGTTATGCAATAACTGTCAAGGAACAGAATTGGCAATATTGCTTATTTCAGAATACGGCCGATTGGTCTCGGTCTTCCCTTCCGAGATTATGTGCTCCCAGCTACCGAAAATGCTAACATGAAAGCCAATAAAATGCTACGATTAAGAAAAAGGCTATATTAGCTATATAGCTAGAAGTAGCTGCAGTAGGCTAACTGAAAGGCAATGATATACCAGTGGTACTCGATGCGGAGTGCCGAGAACAGCGTAAAGAAAAAAAAGCTAACCCATAAAAACCGAGTTTTTATTATACTCCCTTTCTTTGTAAAATATAACAATGAAAGACGAATACAAACATATAACACAACACTAAACTTACAGTAATTTAATATATTTCTAAAATGTCAGATGATTTGAGCTTTGATAAGACACTTCATGCTTTGAAGATTAAATTCTAAAAACATTTGTCAGTCAATTTAGATTTTCGAAATTCGTAGTGAAGTACCTATTATGTATACCGACGGAGTAATTCAAATTAAGAAAATATTCCGCGACGTTATCGGGCCGCCGTTGCTAGCAATCAAACTTTGGTAACGATTCCAATTTGAAAAAACCATTAAAATTACTAAAAATCCGAAATTATACTATAATTATTAATTTTTTTTAACGAAAATTTTATAGATCTTCTTGATCGTCGCCACGAGTCTGCTTGCAAAGTTTCAGCTCGATTGGATCACGGTAAAAGGGTTAAAAATCGATCACAAGCCGGCAAGCAAGCAAGCAGACGCCACGAGTTAATATAAAGGGAGTAATAAGATTAAATAGAACACAGAAGTCGCCCACAGTTGTGTTTTTTATAATAAATTGATTCCATGTTATAACATTTTTATAGACATTATACTCCCCATAATATGAGCCAAAGCTCGAGCTTATGGGAGGAGTATTAAACAAGCTAAATTAAATTATAAAAGCAGAAACCATTTAGAATCAGTATTTTTTTTATTATACAGAAACTATTTGAGACATGTGGGTAATGTTACAATTCATCGTTGTCCAAAATCAAGGATTTGACTTCTTTCTTAAGGGGGGGGTAAGGTTAATTCGTACAAAAAAAGGCATGTTTTTGTGAATTTTTTGTGTCAACACAGTTAAAATCTCTTTATTAAAACCAATAGTACATTAAAGTATGACATTTGAAGAATATTGTGTAAAATTTTCAAGACGAAATATTAAAAAATACGGCAATGGCAGCAATTATTCGGACGTGTCCCGGAAAAAAGTAGAATTGCGGTGTCCATCATAACTTGGTGCTAGATCATCTGAAATCAAAAAATCAAAATTCATTCGATAGATAATAGGTTTTCCCAGGTAACACTGGGAGGGTTTTTTGAAATTTCAATTTTTCAATTTTTTGGAACACTTTGAAGGGAAAAACGCGATTTTTTGCGAAAAATATCGACTAATTTGTTATTAAAAAATATAAATTAATAACAAATTTGAAAAAAACTCGACAGCGTTACCTTGTAAATTATGTACAGAAATAGTTCTCAAAATTTTAAAAGGATCGGTGCAGTAGTTTTGAAGTTATGATGGACACCGTCTTTGAAAACGTGAGATGTGGGGAAAACGTTTTAAAGTTTTGCACACTGTAAAATTCAAAATAAAACTCAACACTTATTTTATACTTACACATAACCGTCGATGCCATGTTCACACAGCAAAGAGCTTTAGTCATCAGCATCTTTTTGTCCTTGTCTAAGCAAAACTCTTCTAATACAATAGCATGTCCGGTAGTCCTCAGGTGAGCGCGTCTCTTAGCTGCCCGAGCAGGTATACAAAATCAGTCTGATATCGCTCAAATGTTCACAATTTCGTCAAGTTTGCTCCGATTGACTTGAAATTTTGACACAATATTCTTGCGATGTTATAATTCATTTAAAAAAATTTTAAAAAAATGCAAAAAAAAAAATTTTAAAACCTTACCCCCCCCCCCTTAATATGTTCGTATTTTGGAATGTTCCTTTCTTGAAATTTGTTTTGCGACAACAATGTATTGCACCATTTAACTCCCAAGTATGTATAATGATGTTGTGCCGTGGTGGTTCTTAAAGATGGTATCTTTATTTGTCCCTTTGTTCTATGGCTGCTACTTATACAGTCTAAGGGGTAAGATTTATTTATAAAATATTCTTTGTAAATTTGGCATAAGGAGTTTGTTTTGTATTTTTTATTGTGAGTGATTGTATATTAAAGAAGGACAGTTTTCTGACAATGTGCGTATTTAATAAATACAGAAAAAAATCATTTGTACATGGAAAGGTAAATCTTTATCTGCAGTCGTAATCAGACTCACTATCTAATTGTAATACAGATAAAATTATCGAATTTAAGGAGTAAATTATTCGAGTACATGCATGAAAAGACTCTCTGAGATAATAAAAGCGATAAGTTTAGCTAATACAATAAAACACCAAAAATATGAATAGAAAATACAGAAACGAGGAAAGGAAAAAATAAACAGACAATAACTCTCCAGTTTATATAAAAAAAAATTACTGGAGTGAAAAAGAATGGACACATTTATTGGCTACAGTTTGGGATTTATAAAAGATACTGCAATGGAATCATAAGTTGAGGATCCCATTACAGGTTGCGTTGATTACCAATAAAACATCTACGGCAGAATATCTTAGAAAATTCAAACCAGTTGTTCTGAGCGGCAGTGAAAACAGGGAACATTATAAAAGATGTTGTATTAACATTTCAACAGGCGTTGACATAACATCTTCGAAAAACAACAGACTTGAAAAATCAGATGGATATATTGTGACCTTACGAAGAATCATACCTGAAACTTCCGGTATGAGTAGCCAGTTAACTGGGCTACGAGGGTCGCTATTCAGTTTGTACCTATCTAGGGTCCTTGGTCAATAACAAAGTCATTAATATAATGAAATTAAAGACTTGTGGGGTATAGAAGCAAAGGCAGCAATATCCAAAAAAATGTAATGCACTCATCAAGGATTACTAATTTATAATGTACTGTATTTAATAATTATATAATAAAAGCAATATTTTCAAAAAGGATTCACCCGATCATATTAATATAAAGATCCATTCCATTCAATATGACGACAACAAAAATTGTAACAATGAAAATTGTCTGTTTTTGTCTGGTAAAAACAATATCAAGTACTTGGGTGACATAATTAATAGCAATCTAAAATGGAAAGCGCAAAAATACGAGTATTCCGCAGTCACTAGGATGAGAAAACTCGTATACTTTAATGCTCTTTCCAATGAAATGAGGTAAAAAAATATAGAAATTTCATAATTAAATTGAAAAATCTACTACAATAATCAATTACAATAACGCTATGAAAAAATATCTTATCAAAAACAATCAATATATACTTTTATATGTTATAACAATACCTTATTACTTTTTATAACTTAATGTGACGAATGTGCGGACGCTTGGATGAGTGAGAGGCAAGCGTGCGAGCGAGACGCGTAGATGGGCCCGTGCTGTTGCGCCGCACCGGGCAGAACGAGATTCACCGGGGTCCGAATCTGTTGTACATATTGTATCATAAAGTAGTGTCTCCAATAAATGTTGTTACCTACATAACGCGTATTACTAGAAGAACCCGATTATTCCCAAGTGCGTAGGCCGAGTTATATTGCCTACGCACGCAAGAACATCACACTTAATCTAATGTTTCTAGATACATTATATTTGTCTTACGTTATATCTATCCTTTTTCACTATTCAACAATATACAGGGTTATTTGGAAAACATTAATAACCTCGCAGGACTATATTCCTACCTTGATTATGAGTCTAAAATGTTCAAGAAATCGTGACCTAAATATCTGTAATTATAGAGATATGTGACATCATAGTTTGCATTTTTTCCAATATTTCTGACTTATTTTTTACAAAACGTCGAACTATCATTACAGAAACTTATATCGATTACGAAAAATTCATTCGTTTCAATGCAAGTCAAATAAAATGATAAAAACCCCAATTGGAATTCGAATGGTTTTATTATTTTATTTGACTTGTATTAAAGGGAATAAATTCTTCTTATTCAATATAAGTTACTGTGATGATATTCCAACGTTTTAAAAAAAATTCAGAAATATTGAAAAAAAAATGCAAACTTTTATGTCGCGTATCTCCATAACAATTGATATTAGGTCATGGTTGATAATTCATTTTTGACTCATAATCAAGGCAAGAATATAGTTCTGCGAGGTTATTAATGTTTTCCGAATAACCCTGTACATATACAGGCATGTCCTTAGGTTTTCACGGCCGTTCAGAATCTTCTGTGTATAGTTTTCTGGGATATTCTGCCGTGTGTGTGTGACCTCTCTGGCCAACGTTTCGGATCCCATTGCAGGGTCCATCATCAGGGCTGATGTGATGGACCCTGCAATGGGATCCGAAACGTTGGCCAGAGAGGTCACACACACACGGCAGAATATCCCAGAAAACTATACACAGAATATACAGGCATTGTCATAACAATGCCTCCCACTTTTAAACACGAGAAATAAATTCTCTATTAATGATGGGTTAGCGTTAATATTCTCATTCTGTTAATCAAATATATGATATGTAATTTAAACTGTTATGTACAATGTAATTAAATAAATATATGATTTTGGAAATGATAGATACATAAAATCCAGAATTCAGTATATTTTAAATTAGTAATCCTCGGTGACTGCATTTAAAATATTTTTTAATTTTTTCGATATTGCTGCCTTTGCTTTTATGCCCCACACTTTTTCTATCACCTATTTATTTCCTGCTTTTATGTCCCACACTTTTTCTATCACCTATTTATTTCCTGCTTTTATGTCCCACACTTTTTCTATCACCTATTTATTTCCTGCTTTTATGTCCCTCACTTTTTCTATCACCTATTTATTTCCTGCTTTTATGTCCCACACTTTTTCTATCACCTATTTATTTCCCGCTACGTACGTACGTAGCAGACGTTCGCAATATTTTTCAGGAGTTGTTAACATCAAGTACACCTTCAATGCATTTTTCGCATAATGTTCAGTGAATCCACAGCAAAATAATTTTTCGCAGAACATAAATTCTTTATATTCTATGTGTAGTTTTTGGGATGTTCTGCCGTGTATATCTAACCACTATGGCCAACGTTTCGGATCCCATTGCAGGGTCCATCATCAGGGCTGATGATGATATCATGATCGGCTCTAACCCAACTCTAACCCCTATCCTATCCCTTACGCCGTCTTTTAGTCGTATGTTAAGTAATAGTATCATGCTGAAGATGATGCGTTAGCACCGAAAACGTTCTAATCGTTATAAATAAATGGTGGAAATAAACAAACTTATCATTTTTTAACATAATTTAAAATGGCCTTACACAAGAAAATATCGAAAAAATTATTTTTTTAATTATTCAAATATTTAGCTTTGTCCGCCAGCAACATATCTGCACTAATGACACTGGTCTTTAAAAATATACGAGGCAGAAACTTGGACTCTGAGCTTTATCAACTCACAATTAAATTACAAGTATTTGGGCGCAAAACTGTGAAAACGATCTGTGGTCTGATTTCCAAAGATAATATTTGGCGCCGCCGCTACAACCTCGAAGTTTGAGCTCTACGATGAGCATGATATCGTCAATTTTATTAAAATCCCATAACTGATAGGGGCTGGATATCTGGCTCGGATGGAAGAATCTTCACCATGTTTATGGTCCCTGGTCTCCTTAGTAACTCATGTTGCTATTTTTGTTTCAATTCAATTCAATTTATTTATTTTTTATATGACATTTACATTACACACACACACACAAATACAAATTTAATTCGTAAATGTTATAAATAATTTAGAAATATATAAACATAAAAGAAAATATTAAACATATATAAAATCATTCACATCAAAGGTGTAAGACAATCCTGCTTAGGAATATCCTCTCAGAGACATGGAACAGATCAATATCCAGAGTAATATTGTTCAGCATAGCAGTAGCTCTTCCAACAGGCATAACCATTGGCAGGTTGGTCCTGTATATTGGAATGCGAAACAATCTATGCTGACGTTGTCTTATTATTCAATTATGTTAATTATCGGGAACATGCAAACCAATGCTCCGCATAATTTCAGGATTGTCGATCATGCCGCGCAACAATCGATAAAAATGCGTAATCAGATACACATTCCTTCTAGTCTATAGTCTATTATTTGATGAACTACGTTTTCACTGTGCACGATATATGCATGATCTTGTACGTATAATTAAGTTCTATATCCAATCCCAGCATATCATGTAAAAACGGAAACATATCGCATTCGAGCTGTGACCTGCTTTCATTTTATTATGGAAGAATATTTCCACTGAAGCAATCCAGCAGGAGGAGAACACGCATACACAAGGTTTAAGGTCCTTCGGTTGAAATCAAATGCCGCATAAAGCAAGCTCGTGCAACCTTTATCCGCATGAAAAAGATGTTCAGCAGTCATGATCTCAAGGATAGGATTACGAATTCGAATGGTCAGATGCTACGTATTTTCAGTATTGTTCTATGGAATGGAAGCATGGACGCTTACCGAAGAACTGATAAGGCGACTTGAGACATTCGAGATGTGGATCTACAGAAGAATTCTCATAATAAGCTGGATGGACAGAGTTACGAACGAAGATGTTATGGCTCGGATGAATAAAGCAAAAGAAGTTATTAAAACAATAAAAATCCGAAAACTTCAATATCTAGGACATGTGATGAGACATCCAGAGAAATACTTGCATCTCATAATGCAGGGAAAGATTGCCGGAAGTCGGGGCCCTGGAAGAAAGAGGACTTCATGGCTGAAAAACTTGAGACAGTGGTTTGGCCAGTCTACTGTGGAGCTGTTCCGGGCCGCAGTAAACAAAGTCCGCATAGCCAACATGATAGCCAACGTCCGTTAAAAGGACAGGGCACGAGAAGAAGAAGAGGAGAAGGAGTACCCTTAGAACGCGATTGCGTTGAATGGATTCCAGGCCCTCCCCGAGCCGCATGAATATGATAAAATATTTATGTTTCGTTATCGATTCCAAAAGACGCCTTTAAAAAATATTTTTATCAGTGTGGTGACGAATTAGCAAATAATTAATTATCAATTAATATGACATTTCAATATTGTAAACAAGCCTTCTTCCTCCAATGAGTAATTCCGTGAGTAACGTGCGAACCTTCTAAAAATAATTCCCCTTTCGTACTCTGATTTTATCGTCCGGTCCGTTATCAAACAGAAATTAATCTCTGACATAACTACAGAGTGGGGCAAAATATGCGTACTTTAACAGTATCTTTTAACCGTTGCGTACTTAAGGCGGTACATTCACTGCAAATGCATATTTCGGCGTTTTTTACGAAAATGTGGGATTTTATTATTAATTTATATCAGAATTTATATGATAGATTGCAATTTTTTAGGGCGTTAACTTAGATAGAACCTTTGTTCTTATACAAAAGTAATAAACTGAACATTATTTACAATAATTAAGAAAAATATAGGCATTAATCCACAGGCCGCGGCAAAAAAAACGTTTTTAATGTTCCCGGGCAAAGTGTGATTCGTTTAAAATTTGTATGTAAGCATAATATGTTTTTTCATACATATAAAGTTTACTTAATTATCTAGAATCTGTACGTAGGAAATTAAGAAATATTCAATATTAAAAATGATATCATTTTTCAAACATGCTTAAATATTTACGATTTTGGTCATTTTCAAATGTTGTTTATTCATATAAAAAGATGATTTTAAACGATATATTGTATCTATATTCGCACTTTGAGTCTTCATTCACTATTAAAAAGCTAATTGTTGTAGTAGTTTTTTGTTTATTTTAAATAAAAATTATTTAAATTCAATTATTTTCACAGGTGTTTTGACATTTCAGTCGGAAGTCAAAATAATATCTAAATCTGCTTATTCGACAAAAGTTTTAAATTAAAAAACAGTGATATAAAAAAAAATTGTTGTTTACTTTTTTTTTACAACACCTAAATTATTGGAGAAATATATGCTTTTTTATATTCTAGACTTAAAACATTTAAAATTCTAATAAAGGTACGCGAGCATGACTTGCGTTTCCATATATTTTAAACGTCCGTTAAACGGTACTCCATATGGTTGTCTCGTTTCCTCGCAACCTTTCTATCTCACAAGGACATGTAAAAAATACGCTCTTGCAAGGTTTATCTGATATGACGTTTGTTCATGTCTCGATCTCGTATTAAAGTAGCATGATCTATCCGACACATATCGCCACTTTGACAGCTTAAAAAATGTATGTACCGCCTTAAAACGAATTGCGGCAAAGAACTGTAGTAGGGGAGAGATATGTAGAAAGTCCCTCTCGTACCCGTAAACTTGACACAACGAAACAATGCCGCGTGTTACGCACTGTACCCACACTAACTCAATTGCAAACTTATATTGAAAGCCTATAGCATGTTTGAAACCCGTGGTACCATATGTGATGTACACCAGGGAATATTCAGGTTATCTGTATGCTACACAACTTAATTTCCCCTGATTTAACTCTTTTATGTAGAGAACCCCGAAGGATTTTGTGTATAGTAGAAATTTAGCCGCTTATCTGTCCGCCCCAAAGGATTTGTGTATAGTAGAAATCCAGCTTTACCTATCGCGCTTCTCATTGGACACTGTTACCTTTGCGGTACCTTGAGCACTTGATATGAATCTCATTGCATTTAAGAAAAATGATCGAATTAGTAAGTGTAAGCCGTACGTACGAGGCACATTGTTTCGTTGTGTTATGCGTCGTAGGCGCGGCTTACATACATTAATGCCTTTCTTAAATGGAAAGCGATCTCTTACATTAAGTAGTCAAAAATAATATTAATTCATTCCTTGATATATGTATAAATTTAATATCACAACCGTTATCCTTTTTTTAAAGTGCATACATATTATTTGGCCACCTCTGTGTAATCCGTAAAAATCACACACGCATAATATTTTATCAGTAAAATTTTTCAAATAATGAACATTGATCGATTAAAAATTCTAAAGAAGACCATGTCACGTGATATAATAAATATGATGAAATGAAATACACCTCCCTTTTTATCGCGAATACAAAAGGTCTAGAAATATCACATGCGTCACGTGTGATATTTGTCATTTCGAAACCTGACAGCAACAAGTTGCCGCTATCATAAATCTGTTACTTTTGGTACTGTCCCTTGATAATCTATTACTATTGAAAAAATAATTTTATATGCATGTTCTGAGAAAAACAATTGCTGGATTTTGTCCGCAGATGGATAATTATGAATTCAAATAAATTACAGAAGTCTCACAAAGACGAAGCTATTTACATCACAGGTATGGTATAAAAATGAAAATGAAAATTGAAAAATGTTTTGAATGATGATCACTAATTTAAAATGTACTGAATTCTAGATTTTATGTATCTATACATTCCAAAATCATGTTTCCTATAAATTTACAGGTTATGTTTCCTATTAAATCTCGTATTCAGTATTATTATAAATTAGTAATCCACGGTAAGTGTATTAAATTTTTAGTGAATATTGCTGCCTTTGCTTTTATACCCCACATATACAGGGTGTCTCAGCTAGAAGGAAAAACTTTACGGGTGGATTCCTGCCTTGACAATGAATCAAGCAACCATGACCTAGTATCAATAGTTATGGAGATATGCAACATCAAACTTTGCATGTTTTTTTTTATATTTCTTACTTATTTTTTGCAAAAAGTTTAACTATCGTTACAGTAACATATTGATTATGAAAAATTTATTCGTTTTAATACAAGTCGAATAAATTGATAAAAACCTTGCGAAAATTGAAAATAGAATTTTTTCACAACGTTTTTACCATTTTATTTGAGATGTATTGAAACGAATGAATTTTTCACAATCGATATAAATTTCTGTAATGATAGTCACAGGTGGATTCCTGCCTTAATACTAAGTTGAAAATGTTCAAGAAAGTCAAAAATGTTGTGGAGATTTGCAATATCAACGTTTGCATTTTTTTTCAAAATTTCTGATTTATTTTTTGCTAAAAGTTGAATGATCATTAATCATTATAGTAATTTATGTCGATTGTGAAAAATTCATTCGTTTCAATAGGTACCTACAACTCAAATAAAATGATAAAAGTTGTAAAAAATCTGACTCTAATTTTGCATACTTATTCTTTAGGACCCGGCTGGTTAACACAGGCAATATTTCTTTACCCCACCCCCTGATATATTTTCTGTATAAATCTACACCGTTTGACCGATTTGATCCAAATTTTGCATACTTATTCATTAAAACCCGGCAGGTAAAGCCACTTGCATTAGTATGAGTAACAGTGCGTTTACAAAAACTCGTAACATTATTTTTTTGAGTAAATGACAGACGCAAAAATAAATATAAATATTATTTAAGTTTCTAAACCTAAAATAAAATACGTACAAGTAATATAAAAAAGCTCATTCCGTTTACAAAATAAATATGATTTCAAAATAATTATTAAATAAAACGAAAACATTAAGTATACGCTTTTTTAAATAAAATACCTACTCTAAATTGGATTTTTTTAAATATTTCACTTTATTGAAAATTGAAACTAATAAGTGAATCCATTACCTACTCTATGACATATCACATATTGATATTCATCATTGATCAAAATATATCATTCTCTACGTAACACTGTCCGTCACCAACGCTACCAGAATGCTCCAATAATAATGTGATATAATATAACAATGAGGTACAAGAAGCCAAAAAGCATAATTCTCTTTTTAATAATGTTCATCACTAACGTTATCAAGATGCTACTCTAGATAGCGCTGTTCTCTCAGCATTAACTGGCGGCCGAAATATATAACAAAAGCACGTCATTTTTGATGGGTTATAGCTAATTTAAAATTAATAATATATAAGCAGGTATAATAGTAGTTAAATTGATTCAAAATCTTATAATTCATTTTAATCAATAAGATAAGCTATTTTCGTTTGTATCGGACTCCAAATCCTCATCTAAATTTATATTAAATTGATTTAAGTCTGTGGTCACCGTATCGTGATCTTGCAGTCGCCGTATCTTTAAATAAAAAATATTAAACAAAGAAACGACCGCTCCGCGTGACTGCCAATGTGATACTGAAATGGCCAATGGAGTAGCTTTAAAAAAGGAATACCGCTACACAATTTACATGTTATAGAGAGTATCACTCACACTAATGCAAGTGTGCAGCCCCTCCTCAAGATATTTTTTCTTGTACCGTCTGACCGATCTGACCCAAATTTTGCAAACTTATTCTTTAGAACCTGGCAGGTAACATAAACCACATTTCCTTTCTGGACATCCTATCCATTCCAGCATTGATCAAATAGAAACATTGTTCTTATTAGAGGCTTTGCAATACAATGGAACCATTGTTTTACCCTCCCCAAATTTATTTTTAACTTGATCCTTAACCCGTGTAACACCGGGGAGTAACAGCTTGTAAATAATGTAATAAGTAAGATATGTGCAAAATTTGAACAAAATCGGCCTAATAGTTATTTTTTAGATATTTGAGAAAAAGGGAGTTTCGAGAAAAACGCAAAAAATTATGAAATTCATTTTTAAATTCACCGACCACCGTAGCTTCTTTAGCGATTCCCAGCCAATCCACGCTTTGTACTTACCGTGACCCTTTTTTATTATGTTAATATAAAAAAAAACGCGCGGGCCATCGCCTGCAACCTAAACAGAGTTCGAGCTAAGGACACGGCGACACCACACCAGTCGGGCCTCTGCCATAACATCGGGCAGGCCTGTGCCGCGTTAAATCATCTATTCCTCCGTTCATCATTTAGATCATTTACTTGTACATTTTCACTTGCCCCGGAGCATATCTCCGGGAAGAAATAAACAATAACAAACAAATCACATTCCCACTTCAATTTTTTTTCTATAAATTCTAATTTTTAATGAGTGATGACTCAAATAATTCCTATAACTTCAAGCTGTAAGATAACGCAAAAAATCAAATATAGAGTAAATGTGGTGAAAACAAATTGCATACATTCTTTTCAGCCTTTTAATTTATTTAAATATTTTATTTTATCAAATAAGCGAAATTCTTTAATCGTAACTCGAAATCTTGGGATTTCAATTACAACTTCAAAGTGGCAGTACACGCAAATAAGCACTAAGCCACGAAGATTTACGCAGATTATAAGAAAAAATAATTTTCGTATAATTTATCATTTAATTTCTTCAAAACATTCTCGCTCGAAAAATATTTTTCGTGAATTATATTCAACAATAAACATTATTTCGACATTGTGTAGAAGGCCAATTTAATTTTCCGCTTCGTATGGAAAAGTAATAATTTGAATGCTGTATAATTTTTTATACAAATACTGTCCGCAATCATTATTCCGTCAACATCAAAAAACTACCGAAAAAATCACCAAAATTACGTAAAGATATGACAAGATTGCTACATATTATTCATAATTCTCTAATACTGACTACAAATTGTCGGAGTTTCGTATATAAATAGCGAACATTTCTTACGCAGGGCGCACATTCGAACCGATTTTTCAACTGTTGATTTACAATTGTCAATAGTTGAACGTAGAAAGAAAAAAGAAATATTAATTAGCTTTTGCATGTCAGGGCCGGGTTGGCTCCTTTTCCGTTTTGTGGATATATCCTTTCGGCTCTCTTCAGAATCGAAATTTCCTCTTTCCCTTGTCTGGTACACGCTAGGACCAGCGAAGTCGCGCTTAAACTCATATTTTATCAAGAAAAGATCGATTATATCTCAGTATTCCAAGATGGAAACATTTAGTAGAGCCATATTACCTATTAACATTCTGAGACGAATCTGGGGGCTGAACATAACTCCCGTGAATCTGAAAACCCTCGGCAACATCCACACCCTTTCGTGGAAACATCGCAGCTTCCCGTGGTTCATGTTCAGCGCCGGGGTGCTAGGTTACTTCGTAACAACCTTCGTGTTCGATGTCAAAATATACATCATGAGATCGCGAAGCGTTTTCCTCTTGTACCTCACATATTGCTGTATCTTTTCGGTAGTTATAATTTCAATGTCGAACTGGAAAAACGCCGAAAAGCGCTCGACGATGGTCGAGGCTTTTCATCGCTTCGACCTTCATTTCGCCGAGATTGGGAAGAGTATCGACAATGGCTCGCTGTATAGGTACACCGTCTGCATAATCGTCGCTGCCTGCGTGCAAACTGTTTTGTTAACCCTCATCAACATCGGCACGTGCCACGAAGTAAATTTACTAAGCGGCCAGTTCGTTTTTTTCTATTCTTGGATGGCCAGCCTGATACTGGTGAGTGTCTTGGAAGAAGTGAGCCTCCTGCGCGGCGTAGAGCTGAGGTTCCGCGCGCTGAACGCCGCCATCCTGGACCTGTACTCCGAGGACAAGGCCTACACCGTGGCGTACAAGTCGAGCGACAATTTTCCCAAGTTGGGATCTTACAGGCTGCTTCACCTCGAGCTGTGCAGCTTGACCCGCCTCATGAGAGCCGCTGTCAGTATCCAAACCGCTGTCAACGTTTTCATGTGCTTCTCGGAAATATTCTTCGCGGCGTTCTGCTTGATCTTCGTGCACGAATACGTCACGCACGACGTGTACCTGCACGACTACGTCGCGCGTGACGTCAGTGTTTCTAGGAGTATGATAGATGTTGTTGGTCTCACGGCAATGGTCGTTGGAGGATTCGCGAAGATTTATTTCCTGGTCAAAAACAGCGACTCGCTGCAAAAAGAGGTAAGATAACACCTTGTTTTCATATTTTGGTGTTTTATTATAACATTTTTCAATATACAAGGTGTGTGTGTGTGACATTTTAATGCCATTCACTAGGGGACAAATAGCGCAACATTCCGCGCGACATGTCGCATCAACATCTACGCTCATGTTTCGGAGACAATGACGCGGTCATTTGACGTGTACACACCGGGACTGACATATAACTTGTCGCGGAAATGTCGCCCAATGAGGTTATGATGACAGCTGCGTATGTCGAATCGTATGCGTGTATCGAATGTCTGACGGATCGTTTGCTATGCTCTCCCACGCGTCGCTTTTCTTTATTTTATTTTTATATTCACGGTTTGAAGTGTCCCACAACATTGTATGGCTTAGGTAGAGCTCGATGAGTTGGAGAACTTTTCCCACACTTATGTCATGTTGATGGAAACTGCCCAAGCGCATTCGCTTGCAAACATACCACGTGGTACTGACGCGCGGCGCAATGTCGCGGTGAACTCGCTCGGGTACCGTGCGCATGGCAACGTTGTCGCGGCACGCAGAAATGCTCCGCTATATTGTGCGCGACGTCGCGGAACAGTGCGCGACGTTGCAACTTCACGCAGACTCTATGCCGCGCGTGATGTTGAGGGGCAATTTGTCCCCTAGTGAATGCATGGCTTAACTCCCGGAAAGGCCCCGTAGACGCTCGTGACGTAGAAACTCGTGTATGAACTACTGATACATGCGTAAATTTCAAGCTGATAGCAAGTAGGTAATTAGCTATCGGGAAGGGGACATATCGACGGTCCCTACGACTATCGTCGAATCTGCCAAAATTCGATTTTCGTTTTACTATCCTAAACTATCCAGTTTAGGTAGGTACCTACTCTTTATTTTTGGATAATGTTCAATAAATGTTGAATAACCTTTTTAAAAAAAGCACATATAAAGGAAAATTAAACTTTATCCGAAAATATAGAGTAAACTGGGTAGTTTAATTAAAATAGTAAAATTAACCCATAAAAACCAAGTTTTTATTACACTCCCTTTCTCATTTACTAGTGGAAACAGGTTTGGCGCTTAACCTACGCGTTGGGCTCGAGTCGCGCGACGTTACGAAAGCGAGTAATAAAAAATTTCGAAAAATCCAAAATCATGCTATAATTATTAATTTTTTTAAACCAAAATTTGTTAGATCATTTTTATCGTCGCCACGAGTGGTCGGGCCATATCTATATTTGGAATGTATAGCGAACGCCTTTCATTGAGAAATTAGGCAAGCCGCGTTACCTGTCTCCGCCAATGACGCGAGACCCAGCAGGGCCGGCTGTAGTACATATTGGACCGCCGCTGTGAGTACATACTCGTTCGCCATCGCCGCCGTGTGACATTTTTTACGCACGTTCCGCAATAACCTCAATTTGTCGTTCGATCTTAAAACCGCCTTTTCAAATCCGTTCTTCGCAGTGGATTTGTTTACATTATTGGTGAAGACGGCCACCCGCATCTACAGTCCACTCAATCGCATTTCATCAGGTCGCAGTTCAATAAATCGAAGATAACCAGGAGGTAAGTGTCTTGCATGTTTTCTCAGTTACGGGCCTTTCGCTACGTATTGGACATCTTGCTTGCCCCTTGGAAGTTTCCGTATAGTTGGACGCTCAAAGCGCACCATTTAAACCATAACCTAACCGCCTCACCATATAATTTTGGTACCTTCGACCGGAGATCGATCCATATACAAAGGTCGAACGAACGAATTAATATATTCATACATCCGACTATATCGTATTGAGCAACTCCATTATCGCAATTTTCATAATATTTGTTCAGTGAAATAATTACGCAGCGTGATATTTGTCGATATAAATATCGTTTAATATTTTTTCAGCTACTTTTACTTGACAGTGTTATTCACGCACGGATACTTTGCACTTGTAACAAAGTTATAGAATTGTTTATTTCGAATAAAATATTAAATAAATTCGGTATTCAAACATATTAAATAACAATTTTAACATAACATAACATAACAAATAACATTTCACAAGTGAGTATTTTAGAATAAATACGAACTTATTGTTAGATCACTGAAGTACCTCCCGATAAAAAATATTCAAAATGTCGCAGATAAATAGATTGAAATCTTTAGAAGCAAAACGGGACGCTGTTTTCGCTCACGTAAACATGATGTACGAAAAATCAAAACGGATTTCGTCTGAGAATACAAGGACGACAGAGTCATTCTTGGCAGACATACAAACGATTGATGAAACAAAAACGCAGTTCACCGCCGTTTCAGATGAAATAAATATATTGAATTTAGAATTGAATCCTGACTTTGTACCGGATTATCAAAAACTTATTGCATTTGATGGGATCATCTCTCATATCAAATTTAAAAAATCCCAACTTTCGGAAACAAAGTTGCAAGAGGCTCCTGTATTGGATAGTCCAATGAAGTTGCCGGCTATTCAAATTCCGTCATTTGATGGCAACCAGGAGAACTGGCCCATTTTTTATGAAACGTTTAAGGCCAACATTCATCAAAATAAACTATTAACCCAATCACAGAAAATGCAATATTTAATTTCAAAATTATCGCACGGCGCTCTTTATTTGACATCAGGGGTACTTCCTACGGGAGAAAATTACAATTCTTTATGGAATAGCCTCGTACAAAAATATCAGGATAGAAGGGCGTTGGGTTGTTATTACTTAAAAAATATTTTCGAAATAAAATATGTCAACACCGCTGGTGGCTTAAACGCGTTTATTGAGAAATACTCTGCGTCCGTTTCCGCTTTGAAACAGCTGGGAATCGAAGATCTAACAGACTTCATTCTTTTGTATTCCGCGTTATCGAAATTGGATAGCCAAACTTCACAAATGTTCGAGATGACGCAACGTGAAAAGGAAATTCCCGCTTACCAAGATCTGGTAGAATTTTTACGAAGTCAGGTGAAAATTTTAGAACGTACAACTACTAGCAACACCGCTTCTGTTCGATATGGTCAAAATAATTTAAATAAAAATAAGACTTACAAATCTTTCTTGACTAAAAGTACTGGAAATAATTGCTTACTATGTTTAAGAGAAGATCATAAACATTTGTACGAATGTCCAAAGTACAAGGGCATGCCGATCAACGAACGCTTTAATTTCATAAAGACCAAAAATGGTTGTATTAACTGTCTAAGTTACTCGCACATTATAAAAAATTGCAAATCAACGCGTAATTGCAAAAAATGCAATAAACGTCATAATACGCTTCTTCATTTTGAAGATAATAATCGAGATGATGCGCATCCAGTAGCATCTATATCACTGGTTACCGCGCGAAACCAGTCAAAATCTTATTCGCCTAGTGCTAATATTTTATTGTCGACGGCCCAAGTATTAGCTTACAAAAATCAAAATGAAAAACGGTTAATACGATGTCTAATTGATAGTGCATCGCAAAATCATTTGCTCACAGTAGCGTGCTGTGATGAGTTAAATTTAAAAATCTCGCCGCTTTACAATGCGGTCCTCAAGGGTGTAGGCAATAGCTCGCGTCCAATAAAAGGAT
This sequence comes from Agrypnia vestita, assembly GCA_016648135.1. Classification (NCBI taxonomy): domain Eukaryota; kingdom Metazoa; phylum Arthropoda; class Insecta; order Trichoptera; family Phryganeidae; genus Agrypnia; species Agrypnia vestita. Next base: position 27,579 of record JADDOH010003108.1, read on the forward strand.
ACACTAATTTCATCATACAATCACGAGTAAATTCACAGACTTATAATATCCAGGCTTTGGTTGTTGACAAAATCACCAATAACCTACCTGTGCAATACATTGACACGGCAAATCTGGCTTATTTAAAAAATGTTCAACTCGCTGACACGGATTGGAATATACCGAAGCCGATCGATTTAGTTTTAGGTGCAGAATTATTCCCGTATCTTTTATTAGGTGGTCGAATAAACGCACCCTCTCCCGCTCCGCCGTTGTTAGAAACGACTTTAGGCTACATCATAATGGGCGAGATGTCTATGGAAAATCCCAAAAAGGAAGATTCTACTTTAACTCTTCTATCTCTAAATGATGGTGATTTACAGACTTCTCTGCAAAGTTTTTGGCATCTAGAAGAGATTCCAACTAGGCAGTTCCTGAGCCCCGAGGAGACGACCTGCGAAAGGTTATACAGCGCATCTGTAAATAGAGATGAGGCTGGACGTTACTCGGTCGCATTACCTTTTCGTGGAGATTCAAAGGAATTAGGTAATTCACGAAATACTGCGTATCGCCGACTTATCGCTCTAGAGAAGAAATTCAAACAAGAACCAAAACTTCGTGAAAATTATAATAACGTAGTAAACGAATACATTGAAAAGGAGTATTTAACTGAGATTACCGCAATCGATGTCTCAAACCAGGGTTATTACATACCGCATCATGCCGTCACACGCCCAGATAAGCCAATGCCGCGAATTGTACTCGACGCAAGTTCAAAAACCCATACTGGGAAATCATTGAATGATGTATTATATGCTGGGCCTAACTTACAAGCAAACCTTTTCTCTCTTTTACTTGAGTTCCGGTTATTCCCTGTAGCTATGACCGCGGACATAAAGCAGATGTATTTACAAATTGGTACATTTCAAAATGATCGTAAATATTTAAAGATATTATTTCGTTTTAGCGACTATAGCAACGAGACGATCAGAGTATTTCAATTCAACCGCCTTCCATTTGGCCTCAAACCTAGTCCGTATTTAGCTTTGCGTACTATTCGTCAGCTAGCATCAGACATGCGCTTTCAGTACCCTGATGCCGCTGCAGTCGCCGAGTCTAAACTTTACATGGATGACTTGGTGCATTCAATGCCTGACGACGAATCGGCCATCCGCACCTCTCGAGAGTTAATCTCGTTATTCAAATCAGGATCCTTTGAATTAATTAAATGGTCGAGTAATTCTTTGGCATTACTCAATGACCTCCCGCATTCTCATCGAAGTTCAGTGGATTTCACAAATGAGAACAACAGTACTAAAGTTCTCGGTTTATCTTGGGAACCCGCTGAGGACAATTTCTTCTTAACAACTCTGCAGGTCCAAGAGACATGTACAAAGCGAAGCATACTTTCATTAGTGGCTCGTTTGTTTGATGTTCTAGGCATCGTGGCCCCAGTAATCCTGTATGCCAAATTGCTCATTAAGGAGCTCTGGTTGTGCGATATTGGTTGGGATGATGTACCTCCTGAGAGCATCATTCAACGCTTCACTGCACTTACGAGTGAATTTCACTTGCTCTCGACTTTGAGAATTCCGCGCCATATTGGTGTTCTAAAGGACAGTACAGTTTGCATCGTCGCCTTCTGCGATGCGAGTATGAAAGGTTATGGTTGTGTCATTTATTTGCACTCCACAGATTTAACCGGGAACGTATCAGTCAGGTTATTGTGTTCCAAGTCTAAGGTTTCACCAACAAAGATAATTTCACTCGCTCGTTTGGAGTTATGCGCTGCCCTTTTGATGTCGAAGTTAATAAAGACTGTTCGGGATATTTATAGTTCACGCATCACCATCGCAGGAACATATGCATTCTCGGACGCTACAATTGCCTTGTCATGGATCCACTCTTCCCCGCATAGATGGTCCGTATTTGTGAGCAACCGCGTAGCTCAATGCCAGGAAAATGTACAACCCCAAGATTTCTATCATATCGCAGGCATTGAGAATCCTAGTGATTGTCTATCTAGGGGCATGTTACCATCTCAATTGGTAACCCATGACTTGTGGTGGAACGGGCCTGTATGGCTACGTTCTGTCATTTCAAGTTGGCCTATCCAACCATTCTTACCTACAAAATATGAGGTACTCCCGGAATTTAAATCCACAACTTTGATTACCGCTAAGATTGTACCTTGTAGTTTTTACGAATTAGCTCAAAATATCTCTCGTTGGGATAAACTTCTGCGCATCATCGTATACTGCCTCCGTTTTATGAAAAGATTACCTCGTTCCCCAGCAATTGGAGTCGCTGACTTACTTGCTGCTGAAAACACGGCTATTCGTGCCGTTCAAAATGTTCATTTTGCTAAGGAAATGGCGGATCTAAAAGGAGGAAAAGGCTATTCTAAAAGGTTAAAACGTCTTAGTCCTTTCATAGATGAGGATGGTATTTTGCGGATTGAAGGAAGATTATCCAATTCAGGTCTTCCTTTCGAGGCAAAACATCCTGCTCTGCTCCCAAAACATGACCACGTAGTCGCCCTTATAATAGATCACCATCACCAATTGCATCTTCACACTGGGCCAGGATTACTTTCATCAATCCTTCGTCAACGCTTTTGGATCCTTTCCGGAAGAAGCGTTATTAGATGGAGAGTGAGAAAATGTAATAAATGCTTTCGCGTTTCTCCTCTACATCCCACGCCTAAAATGGCTAATTTGCCAGCCTGCCGAATTCAGGAAGCAAAGGCTTTTACACACACAGGGGTAGATTATGCTGGTCCGCTAAATATAACACTCCAACGCAAGCGTGGACAAAGGTCGCAAAAGGCCTACATCTGTATTTTTGTCTGCTTGACAACGAAAGCTGTTCATATCGAACTAGCATCAGATTTATCCTCGGACATCTTCCTAGCTGCATTCAAACGTTTTATAGCACGTCGAGGACCCGTATCTTGTCTGTATTCCGACAACGGCTCGAACTTCATAGGTGCCAAGGCACAGTTAGATGAATTTTATAAATTAATCTTGTCCTCGGACTATCAAAACGCTATAAAGGATGAGCTTATTAAACGACGCATTTGTTGGAAATTAATTCCACCGCATAGCCCGCACTTTGGAGGGATCTGGGAAAGCAATATAAAATGTTTTAAAACACATCTATACCGCGTAATCGGAAGTCAGTTGTTGACTTACGAGGAACTCTTCACAGTTCTTACACAGATCGAAGCGTTGCTCAATTCCCGGCCACTTTGTGTTATGTCTGAGGATCCGTATCCTGAGGCGCTGACACCAGCACATTTTTTAATGTCATCACCACTCCAGTATCTTCCGGTATCGGACATTGCTGACGATACGCGGAGTCTTTGTACACGCAAACAACTACTAGATAACTTAGTTAGGTCATATTGGAAAAAATGGCATCTAGAGTATTTACACACTCTACAAGTCCGACAAAAATGGTGTACTCCAGATAATCCCGTCACCGTCGGTAAAGTCGTGCTAGTGGGTCAGGATAACGCACCACCGCTTAGCTGGCCTTTAGGAGTAATCTCTCAAATATATCCAGGTTCAGATAGTGTAGTGAGAGTTGCTCTAGTGAAAACTGAATCCGGTTTTTTCAAGCGACCAGTGGTGAAACTTTATCCTCTCCCGACCCAATAAATAGCTCTTAGTTATATATTATTTTTATTTATTTTTTTCACGCCTCTTAGTGTACAATAGCTCTTAGTTATATATTATTTTATTTTATTTTCATTCACGCCTCTTTGTTATTGTTCGATGTATTAATTACTTATATCGCAGCATTTACGTGCTTTTCTTATTTGCGTTTCATAATTTACCGCTGAATATGTCAGATTGACACATTTTTAATTTACTCATATATTATATATCGGGACTGATATTACGCTGTCTCTCTTTTTTCTATATCATAATTTAGTCGTTATTGCGATAAGGAAGTTGCATCATGCGTTCGGATGATTTTTTATTAATTTTGTAAGCTCTGTGAGCTTCCAAGGCGGGGAGCATGGTCGGGCCATATCTATATTTGGAATGTATAGCGAACGCCTTTCATTGAGAAATTAGGCAAGCCGCGTTACCTGTCTCCGCCAATGACGCGAGACCCAGCAGGGCCGGCAGTAGTACATATTGGACCGCCGCTGTGAGTACATACTCGTTCGCCATCGCCGCCGTGTGACATTTTTTACGCACGTTCCGCAATAACCTCAATTTGTCGTTCGATCTTAAAACCGCCTTTTCAAATCCGTTCTTCGCAGTGGATTTGTTTACATTATTGGTGAAGACGGCCACCCGCATCTACAGTCCACTCAATCGCATTTCATCAGGTCGCAGTTCAATAAATCGAAGATAACCAGGAGGTAAGTGTCTTGCATGTTTTCTCAGTTACGGGCCTTTCGCTACGTATTGGACATCTTGCTTGCCCCTTGGAAGTTTCCGTATAGTTGGACACTCAAAGCGCACCATTTAAACCATAACCTAACCGCCTCACCAACGAGTCTCTCTGCAAAGTTTCAGCTCGATTGGATCACGGGAAAGGGGTTAAAAATCGATCCAAAGTTTTTATGACAGACAAGCAAGCAAACGCTACGAGTTAAAAGAAAGGGAGTAATAATGAAAATCGAAATTTTGCCGACTCTACAATAGGTATAGGTACATAGGGACTGTGATATCTGGATTTAATATCTTACAGAATTTAGGTCAGGTAGGTACTCAGCATTACAATAAAACCTTGGATCGCGAGTAACTTTTCTTAACCCTGGATCACTAAACATCAGTCCCACAGACTAGGACATGTGTACCTCTGACATATTCGGTGTTAGTGTTCCCGATGCAACCCCGCCCCGCCCCACTCAGTACCCCATAAATGAGCAAATTAGTGACCTATGTGTACTCATCATTAGCATGCTATTTAGTTCCTGAGGCCTCGCTGGCATGCGATGTCCCATGCGTATATTGTGGGCAACCAAATGGGGAATTCTTGTATTATCTCTTGTTCTCCAGTACTTCCTCTTTACCGTTTCTTCCTGCCAATCTCACGATACCTTCTGTTTGACAGGTCTCTCTTATTTCAGAGTTTCTGATCCTGTCCCTGAGAGTCCTACCTGCTATTGTACGCAGTATTCTCATCTAGGACGTCCGAAGAAGACTTTTAGTTCTAACTATGTCAACCCTAGTTTCTATATCTTGTCATAATGGGCCTGACACAGGTTTTGTAGAATCTGGCCTTGCTATCTACCAGCATGTACTTACTCCCCCATATTGTTTCGCTGCTGCCTTATTGGTTTGCTCCCTAACTTCTGGGAATTATTGTTGCACCGTAAACATGTAAAATTTCTTTACTTTTACACTTGTGTCCCTCTCAAATAGATACTCTATAGTCTTATCCTATTAACATTGCTTCCCCTAGAAGATGTGCTGAGACATTCTTTAAAATATACTTCAAAATCGTCTTAACGGCTTTTATTTCAGATTTCAATCATCGTCCTTTGAATTAATTAAAAAAAAACATAAAGAATGAAATAGCTCATGCTTTGGTCATTGAAGCTTATTTGCTGAAAGTTAATTGGTGCTTATTTGAGTCTAAGTTACTTTGACCATACTTCTTACGTCAAAATGCTCCAAGCTTATTGTTTCCCTGGGGTTCACACTTTACTTACATACTATACAACCCAGGTGATTTGATGAACTGCTTGTTATTAACATTTAGTAAATAAAAATGAAATATACTGTTTCAGTCGGACCGAACTGGAGCCCTAATACACAATCTAACAATATATTCTGTTGACAAAAAGCTGAAAAGAGAAGTAAGTGCAAAATACAAAAAAATTGATCTCTTATCTCCTATGATACTCACATTCATTAATGTAATAGTTCCTCTGGTGTCACCAACGCAAATGGCGCATTCACTGAGCTCGTGTGCACTGGCAAGTGTTAAGATCTTTGGACCGCATCTTCAAGAGTAGAACCTCGATGACAAATGAAAAATGTACCATTTTACAGAAGAAATGTCAGAAATCAAAAAATATTTTCTATTGATAATTCGTAATTGCTTCAAGATTCACTTGCCCATATTTTATTTGAGAGTGTGATTTACCTGCAAAACGCACATACAATGCATTTTAATATTAAGAGTGTATTACCCAAATAAGAATGGCACATACAAATGCATTTGACCTACTAAAACCTTATTTGAAATGTTCCACTAAATCTATCAGCTTTGCCTGAAAAGAAATCTAATCCAGATCTGCTGATTTTCTGTAAAAATGCCTTATAAAACTTTTTAAACATTAATACAAGGTGCTGCATTTCTCTGTGCAACTGCTACACTCGCGAGTGAGGATTACGGCTTGCGGAATGTTCCCTATGGACTACTCCCTTATATTTCAGGTAAAATAATATATGTACACGCATTTATAATTAAACATATGAGGGATGTAAAAGCAAAGGCAGCAAGCAACATCCCACTGAGGTGTATCTAAGATTTATCAAAAAAATCAAAAAATGTATCAAAAAACTGGAGAAACCTGGAGATAAATATGTACAAAAACCCTCAAGAAAATTTCTCTGGAATCTATGAAACCAACAACTTACTGGAAATAGCTTATTCCTTGTCACTAATGTATTCTATGTTATCTGAAACCTATCCAATGCTTTTGCCTCTTTTTCATAAAAAAACATAGCATTGTCATTTAAAAGATCGCTCGCCCTGCTACAAATATTACACATTTGTGATCACATGGCATTCGGCATAAAAAGCATTTACAGGTCAAATATATTAAAATTTTTACACGCAAACAACTTGCAATTGACTTTTCACTGTACATAATTTAATTTCTGTACATGCATGTCTCAAAGACTTATCAACACTTATATTTACAAACACGTTATTTTTAATTAGAATAATATAAAATTAGGGATATAAAAACTAATCAAAAAACCTATCACACCGAGGAGTATGAGTATATGGTATGGAAGAGGAGAGAATGAGTATGAGTATATAACAATCTAACAAGTTTTTAAAAAACAATGCCACCTCAGTTTTCCTTTTATATACACGTATAAATAAATATTTGTCTTTTGCATATGAATATTGCTGCGTTTTTTACCAAATCGTGGACATAACCGCTTTTGCTATATACATAATAGGGTATTGGTTTATTTGTTAGGATGTTTCGTTCTAAATTGACATCATCTCTCACTTTAGTATGAAGATGCCATTTTTCACCTGACACATCCTTGAGAGTTGAAAGGTTAATGTGGATATTGCTGTCTTTATTCTTCTTCTTCTTCATGTGCCCTGTCGGGTCCCCCCGACGTTGGCGATCATCTGGGAGAAAGTTTCCCTGTCCAGGGCAGTGCGGAACAGCTCTTCCACGCTTCTTATCCCGTTCCACTCTCGGATGTTTCGAAGCCAGGAATGCCGCCTCCTTCCGACCCCACTGCGACCCCCAATCTTCCCCTTCATGACAAGCTGAAGGATGGAGTATTTTTCGCCTCTCATTATATGATCAAAATATGAAAAAAAAAAATATTTCTTTATTCTTAATAGTAATTTGCAAACATGATTTTGAAAAGGATATATATAGAGCTATATTTTCTATTCTTACATTCTTAATTAGTAATCCTCAGTGACTGCATTCGAAACATTTTTTAATTTTTTTTTTATATTGCTGCCTTTGCTTTTATCGCCCTCATATAATACACATAGGTAAATAAATGAGCATCTGAAATATGCATAATAAAGGAAATATATAAATAAAGGTATAAAGGGAAGGTTGTAAGCTTTATAGCATGAGTAAGCCATGTGCAATCCGAGATGAAATATGTTTTTCATAATTATCAAATCAAACAAATAAACCTAAACAAATCTTTCAAAGCGAGAGGACCAGAGAACGTCTATGAAAAAGCTGAAATAATTAGGTAGGCCAGAGCGAAGATTCAGCAATTGGTGAGCGTGCATGGAAAGGGTGAACGAGGCCAGAATGGTATATGAGGACAGACAAATGTGATGTTCAAATCTTTCTGCCTTCAAAAAAATTTTCCTTCCATTGCAATCTCTTTTAATGTTTGAAATACACAATATTTAAAATCTGTTGGTAGTTTTAATATATTTAGTACCTACTTTATAAGTGATACACTGACCTACTCTGAAATCAACAATATTGCTATTGATCATTACCCTAACACTAAAAAATAAACAAGATATAGTTTTATGACAATCCACCTTATTCTGTGATTATTACCTTCACACTCAAATAGAGATGGGACGTATTTGTTTACGCGATTTTAGACAAGACGTTTAGGACCAAGTAGATTCATGAATCTACTTGGTCCTAAACGTGTGTGTGTATATATCACTAATTAGTGTGATATATTGAGTGAGGGAAATGTGGAGTATAGGGTATTCATAGGCACTTATCATTAAAAATTCAAATGCCTTTAGCAGAGATTGCATTTAGTGTTTTTATGTCTACTTGTGTCGAAATTGAGATAGGTACATCAATATTTACAATAGTTACACATATGTAATGTTGAACCACCACAATGCGCATATACGATGGTGCAAAATCACTTTTCAACACCCAACAGTTGTGCAGTTACGGCATATAAATCGTCAATACATCTATATTTTAATACACATACATGTACTGTAATGTTGGACCTCCACGATGTTTAGGACTAAGTAGATTCGTGAATCTACTTGGTCCTAAACATCTTGTCTAAAATCGCATAAACAAATACGTCCCATCTCTTTTTGAGTGTGAAGGTAATAATCACAGAATAAGGTGGATTGTCGTAAAACTATATCTTGTTTATTTTTTAATGTTAGGGTAACTTTGAGTGTTAGGGTAATTTTTGAGTGTTAGGCCAGAGAGGTCACATGTACACGGCAGAATATCCAGAAAACAGTACAGAAGTTAGAAGTTTGGGTAACAATCACCAAAATAACAATATTGTTGCTTTCGCAATAGGTCGTCAACAATGGTCATATTTTTTAATTTCATGGTAATATATATGTCGTAAAAGATCCACATCATTTATGTGTTATAAAATAAATAACCTATGTTTCAGTGTACCTTCATTTTATGTTTATTGTTCTAGATTATTAATGGGATTGTCACATACCTAATAATACTGATACAGTACGCTAGTTCAATGAACGCATCACTTGAAAGTCGCAACTCTGTTCAGGGAAATATATCAACTTCCATTTACGGAGGAGGGTTTACTCCCGTACCCAAACTACACTAAACACATCACACCGATTTTCTTGAATTGATTTTTCTTTTAAATACAGGTGTTTTTATAGAATATGTCAGATCAATATTTTAATTATTAATTTTCAAAAAAAGCCAAACATTGTACTATGAAAATAGGACCAACTGGAATTAGACTCAACCCTAGAACTAAACGACATAATTGTTAGATATTCATTTTCAAAAAAAATTCATTAATTCAAATTTCAATGCGGCTGTTAAAGTTTTATAGCTTAGAAACTTTTGAAAACGGAACCGGAATAGAATACGGCCAAAAATCTATAAAACATGAAAGTGGGTATATACTTCTTTTTTTAGAAAAGGAACGTCTCAATAACAATTGAACATATTGAATTCTTGCCAGTGTCAGAATCTGTTTACTTGCGAGTTTTTAAGAAATTTTTTGTTTGCCCCAATTATGTATTTTAAATATTCAAGGTTACATTTCTGTAAGTATGAGTTTTCATTGTTTTCGTGAAACTCTATGCTAGAAATATTTACAGTCCTTTCCATGACATAGTATACATAGATTGTGTAGCTAGTAATGATTCTCGTATGTTTATATTTTTTAAATGTTACCCATATAAATATGTTCGCCTCTGTGAGACTTCGATAATTTGTATTAAATAATAATTATCACTCTGTGGGCAAAATCCAGTAATTGTGTTCTCAGAAAATATATACATTTAAAAATATTGTTAAAACTTATATTTCTTTTGTTTATCACTGTATGCAATATTCACCTTTATTCGATGTCATTACTCTTATCTAAATATCAGCTATCAAAATGACAGTTATGGTCTTCAAGTATGAGGTACTCCTTGTCCCTCAACTCTTATTAATATTATGTGTTAGAATTTATTAAATATTTTAAAATATGACACGAAGATTGTAATATTGTAGATTATATTTTACAGTTAATGTATCATAAAAAAAAATTTCAAAATATTCAGGATTAAAATTATATTTATTAAAAGTTATATATTTACTGTGGTGTGGATTGCAAAGGATAAAGATTGAAAATACAAACGAACAAAATATTTGTAAGTCAAATTGACCATTTATTCTAATGTTTTCTCCTTGATTTAGTTGTACACATATTATAGTAATAGAGTTATGTATAAAAAGTAATTGACATGTTTTTAATTACAAATATGATATGCATATGTACTACATAAAATATTTTTAATGTTTTAGAATTAAATCCCATATTTATTTTACTGTTTGTAAAATTTAAGCACTAAAAATTCAAAAATACTAAAGTTCACCAATTTAATGATATTTTAAAAATGTATATGTATTTAATAACCCAGGTGTGTCTTACGCGACATACTTAGGGATATTTGAAAGGAAATCAATACATAATGTTTGATTGAAGTTTCCTATGAATTATAAATTAGGTAATAAACTGATATATTTTATGTTAACCAGATCCACAACACATTTGAAAAGTAGAAAACTGTAAAATGACTGTGCATGTAAGTTTGTATGCACGTTATTATTCAAAGTGTAACATAATTAAACTAGTTCAATCAATACAAATGGATTACAGATAATATAAATTACCATGACATTTGCAAAACGTTGTGTTTACGACACAACAATACAGAAGAATTATTGAAACATCGGCAATAATTAATCAATCCATTTACCTAATCAGTCACCACACAGTGAAGCCAAGTTTGATTTCAATGTTCCATTGAAAAATAAGATAGATAAACATTTTTTTGCACGATTGGTAGCTCAAAAATAAATGTTCACAAATTTTCACAACATTTGAACCTACAAATATGTACATTCAGAATTGTGACAGTTTGTTATGTTTTCAAAAATGTAATGTGTCCGGTATTTGAATTAAATTTACTGAAAAAATAATTATTTTTATTTATTCAGAAATAATATTATTTATATTTACCAAAAACAATAATAAGCTCAATAGATCATTGAGGTTTTTTTGGTGTCTGTCTCGTCACAAATATACTTACATGTTGTGAAACAACAACACAATTAAGTGTTGATAAAAATCATCCGAATCGTAAATAAATAAATAAATGAATGAGAACAATTAAGTTTCTGAAATTTTTTAATTTCCTTATCCGCATTCGCACAAGTCACACTCAAAATCAACTCTCAAAATCATAACATATTATTAGGTCCATCAGTGGTCCTTTTTATTCATATGTATATAGGATTCAGAAGTATTTATAATTCATTGCATACACTGGCTACCAGGGGCGTGCAGTGGCAACAAGAAGCATGACTTTTTCCTAAGCATATATTTTGAAAAGAAACCGAAATAAGAGACATATATCGTAATATTCAAATCACAAAAATTAACATTTTATTCATATTTTAATATTTCATAATAATATTCTACCAGATAAATATTTATTTGGATTTTCTTCCCCAAATATACGTTTAAATAAAAGTCACGCTTCTTGTTCGCACTGCGCGCGCCTGCTGGCTACAAAACTTAACTGAGAATTTTAAAATTGATAAAATGCTTTTGAAAAATACAAGCTTGTTTTCAAGAGCAGCACCAATTGTGAAACTAACACTATTTTTCGAAAATCAATTCCAAACACATCACCAGCTATTTTCAATTGTATACTAGCAGTTTTGTTTTTAACTTTTTTTACTAAACACTTATATTCCGTTCGAACTTCTGGTCACACAAGTTAATTTTTTTAATACTTGTACCTAAATATTAAACCTAAAAATCACAAATTATCCGTTTGACACACTGTTTTTTTCATTTATCACATAATTTTGTAACCTACAGACTGTTTCTGTGTTAACACTCAAGACCAGTGATGGGCAAAGTACGGCCCGCAAAAGTATTTAATCCGGCCCGCCGACGAGTTAGAAATTGTTGAAATGCAGTGCAGCCCCCATTTAAAACAATTGTTCTGAAATTCCGCAAAATTAGATTTTTATAGAACACTGCCGAAAACTGAATATCCAAAGATAATTGATCACGCCCAGAAAATAATAGCGATGTTCGGGTAGTCGTATATCTGCGAACAGACTTTTCAACCATGAAATTGCGGAGAAACTCAAGTCAGAAATCGATTAGCACCTTTTCTCGCTGCTAAAGGTTACTTCGCCGCAGCTCAAACCTGCATTTGAAGACATTATGGCCAATCAAAAATAATTTCATATGTCTCACACACCTACCATAGCAGGGCCTTCGAATAAAAGTTAAATAATTGTAATCTGTAACTTATATTAGCATTTGTATGTAAAGTTTTATAATTAAAATATAGATTTTAAAACAAAATGCATTTTTGCTACACTCCTGGCCCTCCTCTGAAATTTCTTAAAACTTTCTGGCCCCCCATGAAGAAAGTTTGCCCACCACTGCTTAAGACCATAAGTGTTTGAAACAGTAATTAACATTTCTCCAGGAACCTGTTGTTTGACTACGATTGTTTTTTTAATTTGCTTCCGGTATACATAATTCAAGACTGCCTTTCTCCTTTAAAATTTCTTCCAGTAATCGAACTTCCTCCTTCAATAGCATTCCTCCGCATGAAAATCTTCTGATGTTATTTTCGATCAACGTATCACAATTCTGAAGCACTCGCGCCTCGTCATCGGAAGACAAAAATTGTTGCCTTAATTTGTGATCGCCTTGGTCCACCGGATCGCTCCTGTTGGCCATCCTTTTTCCAATTTGATATTCCAGCTTGTCCCATCCGCCGAGCATCTCTTCCAGTTTCTCCAGTTCAGCGGCAATTTCTTCGTTGAACGGTTGCATTTCGAAAGAAGCGAGTAGGTATTCTTTGGCTTCTTGGAATTCTGAAACCTTCAGATGGGATCTGCCTCTGAGAAAGAGAGCCTTACAATTCTTTAGGTAATCCTCCAGGACGGACGCTTCGTCGAGGTAATAGATGGCGTCTCTTGGATTTCCCAACTTATCCATGCACAAGGCTAAATTTACGTAAGTTTTTACCATCAAGGCGTTGATAGCATCCTTGTTCTCTTTGGTCTTTACGCAAAAACTTAAAATTTCTATGGATTTTTTGTATATCTGGGCAGATTCACTGATTTTTTTCCTAAAAAAGTGATCTTTAGCAACTTCATTAATGGTTTCCGCAAATATTTTGACTTTTTCAAAATCTTTCTTATCAGCAGTGTCAAGATATTCGTACCTACAAAAATAAACATAAAATTAATGTTGTTGATAAAATAAGAAGTATGATTAAAAATGGTGTTAAAATTTCCCATGAGAAAATATATGATGAAATGTGAATTTTAATAACACGTTAACAGAGGGTTATCAATATTAAAATCAAAAAACATCAAATTAAAATCAAAAAGCAAAAGAAATCATCAAAGATCCTCAGGTCAATATTTGCTGGGCATGTAAGAAAAAAAATATTGACTTAACTAACTAACCATCACGCCGTTTACCACAGTAGGGTAGGCAGAGAGGATTGAACGCCACACTCTTCTATCCTGGCACACCACTTTTGCTTCAGCCACATTCATACATCTTCTCATACAAGTTCTACGGTTGTTGCGGCTTTTAACAGGGCTATCCTCAAATATGCCAGGTTTTTCGTGGTCGCCTCTATTCCTGTTGCCTTCAACACTCGCCTCATATATTTTCTTAACCATCTTTTCCTCCTTCATAAGTTCCAGATGACCAAACCATCTTAGGACTCCTTTATTTATTCTATCTACCACACTACAGCCAGCATTACATTCACTTCTAATTTGTTCATTCCTCACTGTATCGATCAAAGATTTTCCACACAAGCGTTTTAGTGACCGCATTTCCACTGCATTCAGTCTACTTTCATTCCTCTTTTGCCAATTCCAGGCTCCACTTCCATATATCAGGGTTGGCACTAGAACGCCATTATGTACCGCTATTTCTTGCTTCCTTTGACACATTCCTATTGGCCACAATTGCATTTAGAGCACCATTAACTTTGTTTCCCGCAGTATATTACTCGTGATATAATAAACACAAGGAAAAAATGATACTAAACAGTCATTAAAGAGAATAAATTAGTACTACGTACCTGTTGAGAGCTCCGGCATCCAGATACCTGAGCAGATGTATGATGAGAAGTATGGGGGTGTTGGGAGGAATGATCTCTAATAGTCCCAGTTCGCCGAAATGAGCCTTTGGTGGAATGATGAATCTGCCCCTCTGCCCGACTCGCAACCACCGAATGGCTGCAGCCATCCCCGGAAATATTTCTGACGGGGAAGCTTTCATTATCTGAAAAAATAATTAAATCAAGATCAACGCACGTCTATTGCCACATTCAAATATTTTTTATTTACAACTCAGGAGTCTGAAATATGATTAAATGTTTTAGCAATACAGTATCTTGATAAAAATAGCTCCACTTCAGCATTTAGATAACACTACATTATATTATTTTCAATATGGATTGTGATAGGGGATACTTGAGGGATATAAAAGCAAAGGGAGTTTTATCCAAAAATGTTTTGAATGCAGTCACCGAGGATTACTAATTTAGAATGTGCTAAATTCGAGATATAGAGTACTGAGAGGTTTTTTACATTTATCTCAGAAACATCTCAGTGGAATATTGCTTTTATACCCTCACTTAATGTGAGGGTATAAAAAATGGAGAAGTTTCATGATGTTGATAATACTATATTTAACTTAATAAATAGAATAAAAAGATAGGTCAAACTAATAAACCAGTGAAAAAAAATTTGAAATCTGTCAATAAATGACTGAGAAATAGATTATTTAAGTTTACATGTTTTAGCGCTGTCCGACTGAGGCCTGTGTCGCCATTTGCCCTAGACGAGAACGCCACACCGCAGGCACTGAGCGAATGCGATCTGCACCGTCACATGAAACGCAATTATTTTTGCAATGTAACTTTAAAGTCCCGGAACATTTTCCTTTGTAGAGATATTTTAATGATTCTTTCAGAATTTTGTTATCATTTTTTATGATTAATCTATAAAAAAATTGTTAACTTCTTCATTGAAAATTCATCACATAACTACAGTTATAATCATTATGAATTATAATGTCTAGTGGAGGAAAAAAGAATTCATTTGTTGAAAACTAATTTAAATGACAAACTTCAGATTGTACAATACAATATACCAGTGTTTTTCAAACTTTTTGAATGCGCGACCCCTTTACAAGTAATAAATTCTGGCGACCCCGCCAGGTCCAAAATAAAACTATATCTGTGATTCAAAAAACATTAAAATTTAAGTTACTTTCCAGAACTGGGTTCTGAAGCTGCCAATGGGTAAAGATGGGTAAATAAATCTTTTTTGGATATGTCAGTATAACCGGTCGATTTATTATCCATGAAGATGAAAGAAAATCTTATTGATTTAGTTGCTGACGACATACTTAAAATAGAATTCAATTTGCAAACGATTGACATCTTCTCGATGAAGAGAAGCGAAGAGAAAAATATCCAGAGCTGGCAAGAGAAATTGTTAGTGCCGATTGCTACTTCCTACCTAAAGCTTGATGTGAACTAATGTTCTCTTCAATGGTAAATATAAAAACTACAAAGAGAAACAGACTTCAATTAGAAAATCATTTGATCGTTAACGTCTCAAAAATACAACCACAGTTTTAAAATTTATTAAAAGATAGACAGCCTTCTCACTAAAAATTTTGTACTTTAATTGCAGTACATGACCTACAAACCTTGCTTTTTTACTTTTACCTGGCTTGCGACCGCGACCACCCGAGTAACATTTGACGACCCCCCTGAGGGTCGCGACCCACAGATTGAAAAAACTGCAATATACAATACAAGTACTTACTGCGGGTCTTCCTTTGAGTCTTGTCATTGAGTTGTCAAATGGTAAATCCTTGCCTTCCAAGAAAAGCGCATAGTGAATCCAAACCAACCCATTGTGTAAAGGTCGAGGTTCGGTCTCTTCTTCGCATATCTTCTCAGAGATATTAAAATGCACTCCTTCTACGGCTCCCATCACTCCCTCGACGCTTTCTAGGCCCGGTACGGTGACAGGAACCATAGTCTTGGCTATTTGCGTAAATTTCAGACGTCCAGGGTGGATTTTTAAAAGATCATTTTTGGCTTTATGGCTTTTGACTCCATAATTTTTTTCATAATATTTAACACCTTCATCTAAAAACATAACATGACACAATGCTAAGTTTACCATGAATTTGTGTAATGAATATTGCGAACACACAGCACATCCTATGAAAAGTGTAGAAAATTAAAATTTTCCAATTTGTGAATATGAGTAATGAAGTAAATATGATTCTCTATACCCCGTGTAAACCATATTACACTACTAGTGACTCTTTTCATTCATATTTGTCCGCTATGTCAGCGTTTTTCTCTGAAAAAAATTGATTTTTTTTAAATTTTGTATTGCGTGTAGAGCATTTTCTATGTATTGGTACAATAATTTGTTTGCGGATGATGCAAAAATTTACAAAGAGATAAAGTCTCCCACTGATTGTTGCTTCAAGATGACATTAATAGACTCTTAAATTACTGCAAAAATAACCAACTTTTCCTAAATATTGATAAATGTCATATCATTTCATTCTCCAAAAAAAGGAAATTTATCCTATAATTATTATCTCAACAATAAGCAACTCAACATCTGCACTGAGGTGAGGGATCTCAGTGTCATCTTAGATTCTAAATTAACATTCATCCCACATATGGAATCGGTAATTGCTAAAGCATATCGACTCCTTGGTTTCATTGCCAGAATGACAAACCCATTTCAATCACCGTATACATTAATCACTTTATATTTTTCATTTGTACGCAGTCAACTGGAGTTTGGATCCATTCCCGTTTACAATTCAACTCATACACAGAAAGCGAGTATTACCATAAAATCCCCCCTCTATCGTATCAAAGATGCATACAAGATCTGTGTTATCTTTATAAAATCTTGAATAACTTGGTTGACTCACCCTATTTATTAGAGCAAATAGGTTTAAGTTGTCCTACATACTCAACGCGTTCAATAATTTACTCAAACTTTGGTAGGACTAACTACTTAAAAAACTGCTTTGTAACTCATTCCGCCTCAAAACACAATCTGTTAAATTCTACAAATAATCTAGACATTTTTACTGACAATTTCCTTTTATTTAAAATAAAACTCCGTAATCTCATTTATGGTTAATGAAATAAATTTGATACTTCTTTAATTGAATCCCATTCCCTCCCTCTTCCCACCCCTCCCATTTTATGCCATTATATTTAATCTTTGAAATATTTATTATTTATCACATATTCTTTATCATTTTTTTTTATTTAGTTTTTTTTTTACCAGCTTTGAGGAAACTTCACTGTTCATACTAAACAAATATTTTTTTTTGATATTATATAAAAAAAAATTAAATTGTACTGTATGTTTCCCAAAAATAAAATAAAAATAAAAAAAATAAAAAAAGTCAAAAATGCATTTTTGGCAGATGTCTAAATTAACATGGGGGCCGTCCGTATGTTAAAATCATAAACTGACAAAATAAAGTATTTTCGTTTGTTATGACCAAATCACAGCAATAGCAATAAATAATCCAAAAAATAATCATGCAGTGCTAAAAATAGCAAAAACAAATGGCGTGAAAATAAATGAATAACTAATTTTGAAAAAGGAATGTCATAGCTTTAACATGAATTTGAATTTAGAATTCCAAGTCGAATCCAAGATATCGAACTTCAAACTAGCCAGTATGAGAAATTGGCAATTTCATAGGTAAGGACCTATTATAAATATTTTATTACAAAAGCCCCGTTGCGAAATTTACATCAAGGATGAAGACAGGACAAAAAAGATGAAAAAGTATTACCTCGTTCCTGGTAGTCAAAATTGTAGAATTCTGTCGATACCCAAGCAGCAGTGAAAATCAGTGCACACTTAATGTGAGTCATTTATTCAAATACTATTTTTACAATTAATATATGTCTTATATCTAAGCCAATAGTTAGTTTTCTATTAAGCTTAAATAGCTTACAAGAAAACAAAAAACACAATTTTATAGAATGGATATTTTAACATTTTTACCCAATTATGTATATAATAGGTGTATCTATTCAATTCAATGTTTATTCAATGTTTATTCAATGTTCAATGTTACAAATGTTTACAGTGTTTACAAAATTTAATGAAGCTTTTTTCATTGTTGTTGAGTGTCTTGGCAGCAAGTAAACACTAAATTGATTTGACGCCCTGCCTGCTACACTAGTAATTTACTGTATTATAGCAGACAGTGCTCTTCCAGTAGTATAATTTTCAAGAATATTTATTATTTATATAACATTTGTGAATAAATCTTATTGCCAATTAAAATTAAGTAATAGTAATAATTAAATGTTTACAATTTAATAATGGTGTTAATTAATTATATTATAGACAAAGGAAAAAAAATGATCTGAATAGGATATTAATAAAATAAAATAAAATAAAACAATTAAAAGTATTTAAAAAGATGACAGTAACAGTAAGACAGTAAGTGAAAAAAAATGATCTGAATAGGATATTAATAAAATAAAATAAAATAAAACAATTAAAAGTATTTAAAAAGATGACAGTAACAGTAAGACAGTAAGTGACAGTAAATGTTCTTGTAGGAATAGTATATTTTAAATTTAGTTTATATGATGGCTTTTAATAGGTTTTGGGCATGCTTCCTTCCCTTTTCATGCAGCCAGAGTTTCACTTTAGAAGAAAAATACGCGGGACTATGGCTACATGTTTTAAGTTTAGTGTTAAGAGTATTGAATGTTTTTGGTGCTTGGAAGAGGTGAAATCTTTGTGAAAAAGTTTTTTTGAATTTTGGTACAAGATAGTTGCAGTTCACCTGTGCCCTTGTTGAATGTGAGTGAGTTATCTGTTGGTGATCTTGTTTATGTCGGAAAAAATATTTTAAAGTGTTGAGTAAATATGTTTGATTGATGTCCAGGACGTGACATTCTCTGAAAAGTTCTTCTGAAGGAATCTATAAGTAATCAATTATTTTTGGAGTGGAATGTTTGCTTCAGTCAAGCTCAGTAAAGTGAACGTATAAAGACGTGTTATAATCCGAGGTCTTCTGACTTGACAATTAAATTTTAAAAAATTTATTACTCTGTTGTAAAATGGCGGACAATCAACTAACTGAAGAATATTTACGTCATTGCATGCTGTTTCATTTTCTAATAGTTCCCTAGAGCAGGAGAACAAAGTAATAAAACATTTACTCCACAATACTAAAACCATTTTAGGTGTTAATGGAAAAAGTCTGCATTGAATTTTTAACAATTTTGATGCACAAAGATCTGAAGGATAACTTGAAAAGCGGGTTTTGGTAAAAAAGATGAGAATACATGAACACCATGATCCTCTTCGCACTTTTTGAGGATGAAGAAGACAAATATATTCTTGTGTTATATTGCCATCCAGCATTTTTGGAATTTTGAGAAATCTAAATTTTGATCTTTTTTTGACATACACAAGGTGTCTCACAGCAAAAACTTTGAGGGAGTTTAATTCATTCAATTTTGAATACAAAATATTTTTTATTATTATATTTTTTACATTATGGGTGAAATGTCTACAGTTACGGAGAAAACGACCTCAAAGTTGCCATTATTATTCTCAAGGAAAGAACATTTTGAGATAAATTCTTAAATACAATGTTTTAATTTTGTCTTACCAAAATTGCAATCTTCTTCACCAATCAGATCTTTTAGTGTGTCATTCTTCGACTGAATCTGTACTTTATTGTTATCTGGCACGATACTTTTTTGTTTTCCCAAATCTCTGCCAACTTTCAAAACTTCCCCGGCTGTGGCTAGCTCTCTGAAAATCAATCATATAGATAATTAATAAAAATTCAAAAATGAGAACACTAAGAAACTAGTCATAAATAATTAGTGTGATATAATATAAGTCACCATGAGTTGCCTCAATGATGAATGCAGAGATATAACTCTGAAACTAAGCTAGACGTGAGAGAACACGTGCCCTAGAAATAATCTCCATAATCACCATTTTAAAACTAGTGATTATGAAAATTAATGATTGTTCTCTGAAATAATTTCACATTCCCAACACATAAAATAGTGTAATTACCTTAAAGCATTTTGAATATCTTCCATTTTAATAAATCAAGATGTTGCAAGACTCTATACAAAGTAAACAAATTCGTTACACAGATTTTGCTGATGAACTACAATCACAACGAATAAAATCACTTAAATTCATATGAAACAACGGACGATCTTCACAAACGTCAGCTAACTGAGGATAAGCTTTAGGAATTCACGACAAACGACTGCGGGATCACTTGGGGATCACAGAATAAATTGGGGATCACGAAGGAAAAGAAGTTTTGATTTGACCCACTGGGTTGCCGGCTGACAGCATGGACAGCATAGAAAAGAGAATACCTGACAGCGGCCAACCAAAACAATGCAACAGACTATTTTGAAATTTGAATTCCATAGACAAAATACTCTCAAAGTTTTATCCATGCGATAAGGCCCCTAAATACATTGGCCGAGCTTGGCCCAATGTGAGGTTGGCTCAATGTTTACAGGGAGTTTTGGCGCAGGTTGACGGAGATTGGCGAAGTTGTCGGTTTTTCGAGCAGGCATAAAATGAATCATCGCGTCGCACCGCTCAGTCGGTGGGGAATGGGGATCACACATTTGCCGTTATTTAATTCGTCACCAAGCGCTAGCCGAGTTGCACATCTATCTTGTTTCTGAGATCGTCGAAATGTCGCTATCGTGGAGCAATGAAGAGATATTCGAGTTAATTGAATTATTATTAATAGTATGGATAGAAATTAACTATGAAAACAATTTTTTTTTTTTTAGTTTTATTTTTCAGATAATTTAGTTCAAAACTTTGATTTAGTCAAAAAATAAATATCAATTTAATGAAAATTCACAGAGTAAAAATATTTTTTAGAATTAATAATTATATTCAACTAGCTGTTACTCGTCAAAAATGACGGTACTTTTACATATCGGTTCCTTAGGAATAATTTTTTATTTATTTTTATGATAGAAAAGAAAGAAAAAAAATCTATAAAGAAAAAAAAGGAAAAAAAACTTTTAAAAAATTACTTTCAGACATTGAAATTCTTATAATTGGGATAGGCGAGTTTAAAATATATATTGTATATTCTCGTATACAGAGTTATTAATTGTTACTAATTAGTTAGTAATTGTGTTACTAACGGATTTATAAAGAAAACGTGCTCAATTTTTTTCATTTATGTAAATGCAATATTTTAGATTGTTCTTAAGAATTTTAAGCGCAATTGAAGATCTAAAATTAATTTTTTTCAAGTTGCAAAGGCATATTTGCTGCAACTTAACAGAGCAACATAACAAGTTGAAAATTGTTGATTTTTTTCTTATCGGTAGATAGGATATCAAAGAATATGCTTGTAATAGAGCGAAATTATAAATATTTCTTTAGTTATAGCTTGGAACAATTGGAAATAAATCGCCGCGGCAGCGATTACGTCCATCTCAATGCTTCGCCATTCGCCAGGCAGCAATGAGTCATGCGCTAATATGTGAACCCCCTAGGCCGTTGGATGAGGTTGGCTGACGTTGGCGCTCTGCCGAGGTTGGCCCAATGTGTATAGGGCCCAATAGACTTTCAAAGCATAAAGTAACATAATAGTCTATCTTTTAAAAATGTAATCGTTTTCTGTCCTACCACATACATGGCTCTCTCCCCTATCGCAAAAATGAATAAAATACGCCTGAAATATTTCAATTTTTCAAACTCCTTTCTAGACTAGTATTTTCATTCAGAATATTTTGAGTTTGTCCAAGTTTTTCAGAACACAGTACTGGATTTTTGTCACAGGGACATTATTAATCAATATATATATTATATGTCTTTATATAATCTTTATATATGTCTATATATTATAGATTCCGAATTATTCGCATTGCACTAGAATACACTAGTACGATAGGTCGTAAGCTCTATGAACACCCAAAGACTTCCATACCTACTTTCCCATAAAAATATAATTTCGTCTCTGTGAGACATCTATAATATATATTAAGTTTAAAATGTTCATACAACCATAACCAATAGTTATGGAACTATGCAATATTATGTTTGCATTTTATTTTCAATATTTCTGAACTATTTTTACAAAACATTGAATTATCATTACAGTCACTTATATCGATTACGAAAAATTAATTTGTTTCAATAAAAGTTAAATAAAATAATAAAAATCCTGAATAAATCCAACTGGAATGTTTTCCAGTTGGAGTTGGAAAGTTTTTATCATTTTATTTGACTTGAATGAATTTGGGAATGAATTTTTCATATTAGATATAAGTTACTGTAACGCTAGTCTAAATTTTTGCAAAAAATATGTCAGAAATTTTGAAAAAAAAAATGCAAACTTTGATGTAGCATATCTCCTTAACTATTTATATTAGATCGTGGTGGCTTGAACATTTTCGACTCTCAATCAAGGCAGGAATCCACCTGTAAGGTATAGTGGACCAGCTCTGTTACACCTATATGTAATGATTCTTCCGCCCGAGTAGGAACGTTATCCTTTGAGTTTGCTGGGTCCCATAATTCTCTTTAGGTTAACATCCGAAAACTCCAACTCGATTTACTTAGACCACGTCATATTTTTGAAAACACAAGATATAAGCCAAAATATATCAAAGTTACAACATCCACACGCTTGACACCAACCATGCAACATATATACAAAATCAGAAGCATCGGCTGGTAGTGTACGTCTTCGCTGTGATGGCGTTTGCTGAACATTGATTTGTTTATAAATGTTTTTTTTTCCATCGCGCTTACTCCTCGCGCGTTTATTGGTTAAATGAAATTGCGCCCGTCTTATTTCCTGTTACGCATTTCCATCCTTTTTCACGAAATATCTGCCACAGATTGCAGTAAATCGAGAGGAAAGATGTTACACATAAAAAAAACGGGATAAGAAATCTATTATCGTGAGTAGGTAGTTAAGATGTAGTGTCGCGAGTTTTGTTGCAACACAAATATTTTGAGTAGAGTTTGATGAGTACCTATATCTTTGTCAATCGATTATATGGACTTAATACGACTCATGAAATAGATTTTGAATTGATTACGAAAACGGGTTGCTTGGTAGGAAACCCAAAAATCTATGTTTTTTTCATAACTAAGTACATATTATAATTACTTCTGATAATAACCGGTCCTAAATATTTTTACTTCCTATATGAACAAGACAGCCAAGCGACTAGATCTTTCACTGTTTTTTCACCTAAAACCGTGTTTCTAAGACCTTATTTATATTGCCTTCTGAAAAGTGGTGCTCTAAATAGTTAAGAAATAATTTAACACATAAAAACAAAGTTTTCATTACAAATTATTTATGCTTACGCAAGAAAAAGACACGTATGCAGAATTTTTCATTTGATGTCATTAATACTCATTCAAACTTCATCTCTGCGAAGGATGGATACTTCTATGAACGACTAATTTTCACCTATACCGCTTTATCATAATGACGTCACCCAAGTGTGATTATTCAGGAACCCAGGATTTCGAGCGCCGTTCTTTGCGTCTTGGAGAAATAAATGAATATCGTTTGAAAATAATTCCAGATTTGGTGTATAATAATTTTGTTTTTGCTTGTAACTTTGCGAAAAAAATATATAGAAAAAAAGTTAAAAAGCCAAAAAAAATCTAAGTTAAATTTCTATAAATCGTGTTTTTTAGATAGAGAATAGAACCACCCCTCGCGGAGCAGCGGCTGAAAACCGAATGAAAGCAAATTTAATTCTGAAGTGCATTACTTCGGAACGCTTGGATCGAGTTGGAGATCGATATCTTCCTCTTCGGCCTTCTACCTTTCCAGTTACTACCAGGTTTTCTAGGTCATCTTCCTCTCTGCGGCCAATGTATCAGGAAAATTGGAAGATTACCCCAACCTGCGGCCTACCAAGCTGCTATATGTGTTCAGCATATAGTAAGTTTGGAGGGGAAAGTGTGACCGTCGGTAGTCACCAATTTGTGGTGATCGAGGAATGAGGAGAAAGCTGTTTTAGGGTCACCACCCGTTATTGTAACGGGAATTCTCCAAAGTCGTGAAATGTTTATGATTTTATTCGCCCGATAAAACAATTACAAGTTATACATAATTACGATAGTAAAGACAATGATAAAGACTCGACGGAACAGGGTCTACGCCGGGGGTCGTTGAGAGACTGACTTGCCCGTACAGGGCGTTGACTCTCTTGAAGTCTAGCTGTGTATTTGTGCTGACGATGCGATGACCTGTATCGACGGCTCGTGTGCACTGCTGTGCCTCAGTTTTGTTTACGTGGCAGACTCGCCACGTCTGGCGCGTGCACCTTGATTTAACTTGCTATCCGCTGAAGAATGAAGGCATAAAGTCGCGGCTAAACAATTTATGTGTTGATGGTCTGCTCAGGGCTGTGTATGGGGTAACCCCCATAGTAGCATGGTGGGCCGCAGGTTGAACACGGCTGGCCCAGGGGAAGCGCTCGGCGACAGCTGGTAATCAACAAATACCCCGCTGCATTAAGGCAAATTAAGAACGACGTAATATATTTAAATGTATTGCTAGGTACATTTGGAGCAGAAAGTGAGCTGTCGCGAATAGACAATCGTGAACACATCAATCGTGAGCAGTACCGCATTAAACTACGGTCAGCGCAAATGGCTTCTAGTGAAAATACCAGGACTACCCTGACTATTTAATTATGATATTTTTTTACTTAATACACTACAGTACTCATGTTGCGATGTGTTTGCTTAGGGCCGGTTGTTTCAAGTTGGATTAAAGTAAGCGTTCTTTTAAAGCATAGATTTTTACGTTCTCCACCAATCAGACTATCCATTTTCGTAAAAATCTATGCTTTAATCGACCGCTTACTTTGATCGAACTTGAAACAACCGGGCCTTAGTTACACGAACCGCATTATTATACTGATACGATGTAGGGTAAGTATTGGGCCAGTATTGATTGAAACCCGATTCAAGATTAGGGCGCCGCCTCTTGATTAATCAACAAATATTTTTTAAAACAACACCCGAGTTGAGCGCAAGGGCCGGGAAGGTAGGTACCTCAGTGCCGGCGGCATCAGCTCCAGTCAGCTCGCAGCGAGCGATTAATTGCTCCGGCGTATTTCAAGATATTCAAAACTTGGAATGCGAGATTTTTAATTAAAAATAATGTTCCTGATAATAAAATGTGTATCGGGCCGCACATAGTATGTAGCTTGGCGGGCCGCAGGTTGAGCATGGCTGGCCTATGGGGAGCGCTCGCCGACAGCCGGTAATCAACAAATACCCCGCTGCATTAAGGCAAATTAAGAACTACGTAATCTATTTAAATGTATTGCTAGGTACATTTGGAGCAGAAAGTGAGCTGTCGCGAATAGACAATCGTGAACATTCGAGCAGTACCTACCGCGTCAAGCGCAAATGGCTCCTAGTGAAAATACCAGGACTACCCTGATACACGCGATTATTTTCCTGTATTGGCTGTTCGGATATCAAACACTCAAATATCGGCACAATGAATTCACCGCCGACGGCTTGAAGAGGCGCATATATCCGTGCATGCTTGTGTTGATACATGTCGGGTTTACGATATACAACGATACAGTGGTGGGAGAGATTGGGTTTAAAGCTACTTCGGTATTTAAAGGTCTCGACTATCTGATAGGGTTTATCGAAATGTGTTTCATTGTGGCATCTATTTATTTGGATTCATTTTACTGTCCCGACAAAAAGGCGCTATTGTACAACAACCTAAATCGAACATATAACGACTTGTACGAGAACGACTTCTTAAAACATAAAGTAATCGATTTAATTTTTTTGGTTTACCTTTTATTTTTCGTAGGAGCCTTATTTGACAAGACGATGAATCTTGTGGTTGCTTTTGACATTATAACTATTCGCGAAATCGTACGAGATTTTTCGGCGGATTTGATGACGATACAAATATTGGCCGAAATGTATTTTTGCTTATTGGCGTTTCAATCGTTAAATGAAAATCTACTCGAATACTGCGAATGTAAATTTAATACAGAGGGGTCGTTGAATTTGACTGACTTTCGGAGAATAAGTATATATCCGAAGCTTTCTAACTCAGAATGGTTTGAAAAAACTGTAAAGATTAAAAATGGATCCAGTATCCAGATGTTTATTGACATATATGGAAGACTCCTAGAAAATATTGCGATATTATCAACCCGCATTGGAATATTGGTGAGAAAATATTGGAGTAGGGTCAAGTGGGGAACAATGTTACAAAAAAGTCATTTTTATTTTTAGAAAAAAAAATGTTTATTTTATATTTCTTTCATTATTACCTGAAGAATCAAAAGTCTTTTACCTTCATATTAGGCTTGAAAAAACATTGCAATTATACTTAGAAATGACATCATTTGGCAGTTTTCTGAGATCACAATTTTGTTACAATGTGCCCCTGGAAAGGGGTAAAGTTTAACAGCCGCAGGGGTACAGTATAATAATAATAATACAGTATAATACGGGGCACACTATACCATTGAACTAAACTTGACATTAAGCGATTCGTTAACCTCAATAATATCTTCATAACATGTTTTTGGGAATCATACCTAATCATGAAACTTTCATTATACACTCAAAAAAATAAAAACAGTTTTTTTTCTCTAATTTAGTCTTTTATATATAGTCTTTCTATTACGATTTCGTACCAATTTCGATGTATAAACCTGGAAGAAAAATAAAATACTCAAGGGGGTACACTATAACAAATTATACCATACCCCTTTACACTGTGCCCCACGTCTTACTGTAAAAAACAAAATGTTTTTGAATTTTATAGTTGAGAAATATTGCTAAACATTGTGGACGTTTAAACACCAACTAATTGAAGACTAAATTCAAAATATAGTTACCTACTCACCAGAAACTATTTGTTTTTTAACAAAAATGAAACTTCGCTAGTTAAATTATTCACAATTTTTGATAAAAAACCTAATTTTGAACATAATTCCGTTTACCAAGCAATATAACCTACGATGGCAAGGTTTATTGCTTGCCCAACGTAAATTGGCGTGCGGAGACTTTGGAACTAAAACCCGCCCCGCTCGCATCCGGCGGTAACCCCTCGCCTTGTCATTCAGTTCAATTTCGTATTTGCTCGGGAGCTGTGACATCTTGATTACGGATATACACTGAATTATTATGTCCAAAACTGTCTGGGATTGTGCAAGAACAATTACCAAAGAAGTGTTAAAGTTTTGCGAAGCTGAAAAAGCAAATAATGGACCGATATTACCATTTGACAGGTTGACAGATAGAGCGGCCGCCATTACTGGTTCGTTTCTTTAGTGTTGCCCGACCAAATTTCTATTAAAGGCTCTGACACCGGTCACCGAACATTCTGTACATTATGTATTGTGTAATAAATTTACACCCTGGCAACTTCTGCTACGCGATAGGGACGCCCTCCCTCGCACGCCAATTTAGGTACGTCTATAAGATTACGGCACACGATATTGTCAAAATAGGTATGTAAAGAGACGCAATAGACAAATTAAAAAAGAAAGAAATATTACTAACGTTACATTGTGCCCCGTGTTACGCTGTTCCCCACTTGACCCTACTTATTGAAATAAGCCGCACCGTACCTACTTGAGGAAGGAATTATCTTATCTTGAGGCATCAAAACAATATTCAAAATTGTTTTATTTGCTCACAAAATAATCCGTTACAATATCATTGTTTACGGAAATTGGTTAATATTTTTCGTTAACAAATTATTTAAAAAAAATCAAAATGGCGGAGTTATGTGCTGTAGAGTTAATCATGTCACCAGAGTTTGAGTGAAATAAAAAAGTTTAATCTTTTTTTATTAACTGATGTAATTTCTATGATGTAGCATACCGAAAAAATATTGTTTTGTGCAAATGAGATTAGTTTGAAAATAAGTTTCATATTTTTCCTAAAACAATCGAAGTTAAAAATTATTAGTTATTGTTATTAGTAAGAAGTGTGCAAAATTTTAACTGACTCGTCTTAATAGTTTTTGAGTTATTTTCTCCACTGGTCTGAAAAGGAGGGTTTCAAAGAAAATTCGTGTAAAAATTCACTTTGCTTCAAATTGCCATAACTCCTTTTGATTTAGTAAGTAACTATTATGTAATATAAAGCTAAAAAAAACTTTTTTTACTATTTTTGTGCTATTTCATTTTTTTGTCCTTGAATTCTCACGCCGGGCCAATCTCTCTTTTCTTCTCTCATCTCGTCGATAGTATGTGGCGTCATAGTGCGAACTATAAGCGGCCAGAGAAAAACATTACGAGATTACATACCGGGCGTTCATTTGTGAATAATGCAGAATATTCGCACGATCACAGACGTGTGAATATTCTGGAAATACGAGTATAAAGTGTTCCACAGACGAGTGATTAGTGCGAAATTAGTGTGAATTAATGAACAGTGCTCCAGTTAAGTAAAACTTTGGTGATAAATAAAAATTTAATTTAATTTTTGTTTTTCGTTTCATTTGTCTCTCACCACCGCGATCCCATGACAACATAAATATGATGGTACATAGTATTGTCACAGGACCGTGGCTATGGGAGACAAATGAAACGCTTAAAACTATTTTAACTTTTATTTAACACGAAAAAAGTCACTAGATACCCTCACTAGAGCAGTGTTCTTAAATTAATGTTTCTAGAATATTTCATACTAATTATCTCTAGTCACCCGTCTGTGAAACACTTTTTATTACACTATTTCTATCGCATCCATCACTTTAGAGAATATTCTGCTCAACTTTGGTACATAAGTACTTCGCCCGAATATCTGTCACCGGGTCACACATGCACCGGTCATCCTGCTTCGCTCCATCTTCGCTCTTTTCATTGCTGGTAATGTCGCACTCGTCAAACTTCAAACAATAACGGTAGCAGTCGCTTCGCCTTTTTATACAAAAACGTTTGTTTTCGAATGTTCGAGACCACTCTACACATTTCTAGTATTTACTTGACGTTTTCGGTGTTTGCAAGAATGTCCCAGTCGATTCCAGAGTGTGTTAGAGTATTCAGGAGATTTCGATAGTGCATAACTCCTCCCGATTCTACCATATCATTAAAATATAATCCTTAAGAGACGCAGACTAGTAATATTGAAGTTTTACGTAGAGCAAATACAAACAGACAGTTACTCAACACAGTAAAGCTCCGTAAAATTTCATACTTTGGTCATATAATGAGAGGCGAAAAGTACTCCATCCTTCAGCTCGTCATGAAGGGGAAGATTGAGGGTCGCAGAGGGGTTGGAAGGAGGCAGCATTCCTGGCTTCGAAACATCCGAGAGTGGACCGGGATAAGAAGCGTGGAAGAGCTGTCCCGCACTGCCCTGGACAGGGGCACATGAAGAAGAAGAAGAAGAGACGCAGAATTACACAGGAAACTAAAAAGGAAAAAGGAATTACACCCAGTATCATGTCCATGCACAGCAGCCATGGCTCTGGGGCATGACGATGTGATAATACTAAATACTGTAGTAAGACAGAACTGGCTAGGCTACGAAATGTTTTTAATTGGTATTTTAAAAATACCTAGGATATCTTAATTTCGCTATTGGTTGCATCGATTGTACAATTATTTTGTAATTTACCTAGGTACCTAATTAATATGACAATATTGTCAGTTTCTGTTCCAGACTCTGGATGCATTTCTGTCCTGCGTCACCATTACAAATTTGTTTGTGACAGAGTTCGTACTGGATAAGGTAATCAGTAGTCAATAATATAGTCTAATTATTGATAATATATATTACTAAATTTTCATTTTAACGTTTATACTTCTTTACTACAGTAAAACCCTGTTAATTCGAACCCCAATAATTCGAAATTCGCCATAATTCGAAATTTAAAAAAAATTTAAGTTCCAAATTATGAATTTCATTGTAAATAAACCCCGATAATTCGAAAACCCCGATAATTCGTAATTCAAAATATTTTTTAGCCCCTTGTGCCGCAAATCAATACATTTTAGTTCGCGTAACTCGAAATTTTTTTGAAATATGACGAAATTGAAAAAATATTTCGAGTATTTTCGCAAGTGAGAACAACAAATGTGGTACTTTGCTTTCGAAATGATTTCTTGAAATATGAAAAACAGACATTTTTCACAAAATTAATGCCTTTTTCATAAGTTTTACGAATCTTGGCGTATTTCGCAATCAATTCACGGTACTTTATGAATGCCACTTTTCTATACATATTGTGTCGCGATCCCTAAAATTGGGGATGTGTATGCTTTCTTCAGTTGGCTGCCTTGATATGCGCGGTTAGTTTAGTTTGCGGCATTTGCGCTAATTCTCATACCTAAACGCGTTTTCAATTGTTTTTCATGTTTTTAAATTTGTCTTTAGTTCGAATTTTTTTTCTAATCACTGTGTTTGTGTTATTAAAATATTAAATTTTCTTTGTAACATGTTTTTAGTGGCTTATCTTATTGTTTCACATATTTATTGACAATTGTATTTCAAGTAACCGTGCATTGTTGGTTTGAGCCGGAAAAAAGGAGGAATCAAAAGTTAAACTCGTTTAAAGATTAAAGAAGCGTTCCATAAATTCAAGTACAATAAACATTTTTGATTATGGCCACCTATCCATAGAAAAAAGTAACCCATAAAAACCAAGTTTTTATTATACTCCCTTTCTTTGTAAAATATAACAACAATTAAAGACGAATTAAAACATATAACGTAACACTAAACTCACAGTAATTTAATATATTTCTAAAATGTCAGATGTTTTGAGGTTTGATAAGACACTTCATGCTTTGAAGATTAAATTCTAAAAACATTTGTCAGTGAATTTAGATTTTCGACATTCGTAGTGAAGTACCTATTATGCATACCGACGGAGTAATTCAAATTTAGAAAATATTCCGCGACGTTATCGAGCCGCCATAATCAAACTTTTCTAATGATTCCAATTTGAAAAAACCAATAAAATTTCTAAAAATCCGAAATTATACTATAATTATTAATTTTTTTTAACGAAAATTTGATAGATCTTCTTGATCGTCGCCACGAGTCTACTTGCGAAGTTTCAGCTCGATTGGATCACGGGAAAAGGGTCAAAAATCGATCCAAAGTTTTTGTTGACGGCAAGCAAGCAGCCGCCACAAGTTAATATAAAGGGAGTAAAAAAAAAGGTTTTTTCGCAAGTGAGAACAGCAAAAATGTCAAAATGCCGCGATCTTTGCATTAACATAATAAATATTGTGTTTTCAAAGTAATTTATTTACATATAAACATAAATTTAACAAAATTAACGGTTTTTTTAAGAGTTTTACGATTTTTGGCGAATTTCACAATCGCATCGCGATTTTCTTTTGTACATAAAATTTCGAATTAACGGGGGCCCCTATAATTCGAAATTTATTTTTTGGGTCCCTTGAATTTCAAATTAACGAGGTTTTACTGTTTTGTTATTTGTTACTATTACATAACTATCAAATGAGAATAACTGCCACATAACAGGTATTACCTAGTGTGGCAGTTATTAATAACTTATATTAACAAATGTAAAATAAATAAAAAAAATAATGTAATCAGTAAGCAGGTATTTCCCTGGCGCAAATATTTAAATGGTTGTATAATCTATACCTACTACAGCCTACACCATTAGTGGCGCGTAGAGGGTTTCTCTCATGCTTTTCTAATTGTACATCATTGTGTTACATTTGCTTTTTATACAATTATTTTTCTTACATATGATAAATGAAAAATTTGTTCGTCATAAATGTCAAAATTCATTATTAAATTTGGAAGAACATTATTCAAAAATGAAATTAAAAAAAAGGTAGAAAAACATTTTTATTAAAAAACAGTTATTTCTCATAAAAAATAAAAATTAATTCAAATAACAAAAAAAATTCTTCAAGGGTGTTACTTTCTAAACATACAGAACAAAAACATTTGACATGTTCGTTGCACAGTGGTTTTTCACACAAATTACATCACTTTGTGGTACAGCTTTTTTCTTCTAGGGCAGATTCGAACATATTCCATGAAGATTGTGTTAATTATCTTGGGATCGACTAATGCCAATAGTTTTCCCCATTCTCTGGCAAAGATCTGACGATAATTTATGAATGCTCATCCGCCTACGGTGTATGGTTTTATCAACTGAATACCCAGCCTCCTTAAAAAAATCAACGTTAATGACTGATTTCAAAATTGCTAGCAAATATTATTTTTCCATTGATACAAGCAATTTTCAAAAGGGAATGGATTATGGTTTGAGGCCATATATTACCCTTCCTGGTTTATGAACCTTTCATCTCATCAACATCTATCATCGGCCCCTTTGGTAAAATTAAAAAATGCCACTCAGTCGGTTACAGTTGGAATCAATAGAATTGATAACATATTCTTCTTCCAGCCATGAAACGATAGTGCCGACTGCATCCTCGAAATTTGTCAGGTTTATCATTTGTCAAAAGGTTGATGGCTATGAATCCTCATTTATCTAAAAAAAAATGTAATCAGAAAATCTCCATATAATATACCGGGAAAAAATTTATATATAAAAATGTTGCCTTTAATGATATATAATATATATAATATATATCTATACAGCAACCTTTATCTATATATCCTATAAGTATATTCATATATCTCTATATATATATATATATATATACTATATATATCTATTCTATATATATATATTATATATATATGCCTGTATGTATAGGTAAAAAATAATTTTTGTGATAAATCAAAACTTATTAAAATATTTTTTTAAATTGCGTTGGAAAAAGATACTTACGTCGTTAGTGGCTCAATGAGGGAATCCCTCACGGCTGCGAGGCGCATGCAGATAGCTCTCCATAGCACGGTTGCTTGAGTACTAAATGTATCGGTTCTTGTCGCATTAACATCCCAGAGGAATGGTCAGAAGGTACAGGTAGAGTGGAAGCAACAATCATTACGCTTTCTTTACATGCCAGACACTTCAACATTTTGGTGAGGGAAACCCTCGTTACGCCACTGCTCCCGGGTTAGCTATGGTTTTCCTAAAAAAAATCACATCACATTAAGTACTACTGGAATTGTGGCTTCAGATTATATTCATAGTCAAATTAGGTTCATTTCATGAAGTTCATAGTTAAGTTAAATAGCTCTGGCTATAAAACAGAAAATAGTATTGCATCAGATAGAACCCTCAGGCAGAGAAACCATTTGATGATAACGATTGAATAAAGTGAACATTTCATCAACAATGTGAATTTTTATGTGAGCATGTTTTTTTTACTACAATATTATGCCATTTTATATTGTGTAGAACGACTTTCATTGTCACTAAAGGAAGCTGTGTTATCTGGAATCCAGCCAATACTTTTGCCTTCATTTGGAGTTTTCGTAAAAATGTGACATTGCATTGTCGTTAAACAGATTCATCGCTCGCACTGCTACAACCTTACTCGGGTGGTGCTTTTCTACAAAATATTACACTTTTGTGTTCACATGCAGTTCGGCATAAAAAACCTTCAACCGTATAACAGGTCAAATATTAAAATTTTTTTACTCGCAAACGAAGGTTTCATTGAACTTTGATTTCCAGTACAGAGTACAGTAAAGGTTCATCGACACATATTTGCAAATATGTATTTTTTAATTAAACCTATATAAAATGAGGGATATAAAAATGAAGGCAACTATATACCACTGAGGTGTTTCTGAAATAAATACAAAAAACCTGTCACATATAGCTAATTTTTCTAGAATATATGAAACCTACATATTATTGAAAAAAGTTTTTAAAAACAATTGCCACCATTTATATAGGTGTATAAATAATTATTTTACTTTCAAATAAGGATATTGCTGACTTTGATATGATTTGAAAAAATGATTTTGGAAGGGATAGAGCTATATTTCCTATTCAATTATTTTTTAATATTTTTTTTAATATTGCTACATGGTGACGCCTGTTGATATGCAATTCGAACTCATCTCTTCCTAAGCCTAACACATGTTCATCTCTCTTGACCACTCCTTTTCCCATCGCTCCGTCCCCCTCTGGCCTAGCGAGCCTGCGCCGAGCATAGTCGCTGGACAGGGCCGGAATCGGTCACTAGATAATTGTGTTAGGTCGCCTTCAGTTTAAACATTGGCTCTTTATACACGTCGCTGTCGAAGCCGTAACGAAGTGCGCGATTCCTGCACCTGCGCAATAGGCATGATGACAGAATTAAAGAATAAGTGATTTTAGAGAAGAAAATATTTTAAAACGATTCTGAAAAATGATCCAGTTTTAATATACACATTGAGATTAATAAGATTTGTGCAATCCGCCATTTTTACCGAAACACCGGTCAGAGCGAGTGACGTCACGCCTCAGTACACATCACCGTGTCTTTGAACCGTTACCATAGACACAATGCAATGTTTACTGAGACTTGATGTCACGCAGACAAAATGACAGCTGCAGGCGTTTTTGCGCTAAATTTAAAATATGCATATGTATAAAAAACTTAGTTTATTACTGAAATAATGACGTGTACCTACAATATAGAATTTTATTTCAAAATCTGTCATCATGCCTATTGCCAGACAGTCTCCTTTTCTCGGATAGAAGTCGCGGCTGTGACCAAGGCGTTCAACTGCACCGGAGGAGGTAAAAGTAGGCCAGGTTCAGTCCTTGGTTTCTAATCATTCAATACATTTCTTCCAGTTCGGGTTGCGTCTCAATCATAAGGCAGAACCAGTGATTACAGTTCCTGCAATACCTTTGCTTATAATCCCTCAAATACAGTATCAAAATCTTTAATTGCAGGACTTTTGGTGGGTGATTATTGTTTACGCTGTCTGGGTCATCCACAATGCAGCGGCAGTACTTTCTGTAGTGTTCCTCACCGAATCCCTTAAGGCAGAATTCTGCAGGACCAAGACCATTCTGTCCAAATTAATAATGCATTCATCATCAGCAGGTAAGATATTTGAAGACAGCAACCCAATAAGTAAAGACCGTTCTGGTCCCCAGCTAATTCCCTCTTCTCAATTAAAAGTTGGTCATAAATTTTAATGCATATTTTTTATTTTATTTTATGCATCTTTAACCCTTTCGAAGCCGTGCACCGAGTCCATCAAATATTTCCTAAATATGCGCAATACTAAATTCACATTTTCGGTAAACTTAAAAAAAATCTCCATGTTGAAATGACTAGTGAAAAACTAGCCCTTTAAAGAGAATCCTATTAAAAACAATTTTCTTTGAATTCAATCTTTGGTCAAAGAATAAAGCCTTTGAAACATCCAGTGATCGTGCTGAACGGGAATGGTAGAGTACTTTTAATAATTTGTCTGTACTTATCAATATTTCACATTAAATCCTTAATATTTAGATTAAGTATACTACACATAACTATTTAATCTAGTAGTTTTTTCTCATTTACGGAACCATGAATGGTTAAAATAAATTGTTCTATGAAATGAATAAACATCAATTGCTACATAAACATGGCACCTACTAGATTTAGGGTGTGCGAAGGACTGCTCATACCGAAGGTAACTAATAAATATGGTAAAAGAATATTAAAATATGCAATACTGTAAATATTTAATAAATTTTCACGAAATTTTATAGAAGACAATATATTTAAGGCTTAAAAGAAAAATTAATGGAATTACCTATTAATGAATAAGAAATATTTATACTGATTAATTGAGGTATTATTACCTTGGTAATGATTTTGTTAATTCATTATGATCAATAAATACGTCCTTTTTTATTATATATAAAAAATTATAATACTATATTATTATACCTTGTTAACAAAAAAACCGCAAGCACTACTGACAAGCTGGTCTCGTGGATTAGTGGATTTTTTTATTGCAAAAAAATGATGAGAATGATCAATTATATAAATTTAAAAAATGTGTGCTGTTTTGAACCCACTGTATTTTTTATAGAAAGAATTGTACCGAACCCGCAGTGTTTACGAAAGAACGTGCTTTGTATTGAACCCAATCTATTAATGCAAGAAACGTCAATTTGATCGTATTTTGAAATAAGTAATCCACAATTATTCACAATTTTGTAAATAACTTAACATTTGTTTACGTTTTAAAAGCTTTCTGATTAATTGGATTAATTAATTTCAAACTTGTCAAACTTAAAACGACAAAATTGACAGCATTACAATGTTATCCAATAACTGCCAAGATATCGAAATAGCAATATTGCTTATTTCAGAGTATGGCTGATTGTATTGTAAAATAATAGTTAGTAAAAATATTGCCTGGAGGAGTTACAATATATTGTAATAATATTGTAAAAGCTTTTTTTAACGCACTCATTAAATATAATAAAATAATCTTTATTTTACACAGATACATAGTATATTTATGAATAATTTGCAATGTTAAAAATTGAAAAAATAAAAAATGGCGGAGATATGAGCCGACAGTAGAGCCCTGTTTTAAAAATCCTCACTGATGGCGTACATATTAGGTCCTTACATATGAAATTGGCGTTTAGTATGGGAGGAACATAAAGCCGATTTTTTTTATTATAATATATTTATTTAATCAAAGTATGTACCATTGCTATCTATGCACTTTTGCCATCTCATAGATAGTTCATCGATCCCTTTACTAAAAAAACCATTCGGACGGGAATCAATAAAATCTTTGAAGGCGGTTTGGACTGCCCCATCGGAGTTGAATTTTTTCCTTTGCAAGAAGTTATCCAAATTTCGAAAAAATGGTAATCTGTTGGGGCAAGGTCCGGAGAGTACGGTGGATGTCTTAGACATTCCAATTGAAGCTCCTCTAATTTGGTAGCCGTCTGTTGTGCAGTGTGTGGTCTAGCGTTATCATGAAGCAGCAGTGGCCTAGAGCGATTAACCAGCCTCGGTTGTTTAGCAGCTAGCTTTTCCATCATGTTTGCAGTTGCTGACAATAGACATCTGCCGTAATCGTCTGGCCAGATTTAAGAAAGCTGTAGTGAACGACACCAGCACTAGTCCACCAAACGCTCACAAGTAACTTTTTTGGAGTCAATTTTCGCTTGGGGCATGGTTTGGCTGGTTCGGCAGGGTTCAGCCATTGTGATGAGCGCTTCCGATTATCGTACAGGATCCACTTTTCATCACAGGTAATGATTCGATTTAAAATCCCTTCATTATTGTGCCGGTTGAGTAATGCAACGCAGCAGTCAACGCGCGTTTGTTGATTTGCTTCACTCAATTCGTGAGGTACCCACCTTTCAAGCTTTTTCACCTTACCAATTTGCTTCAAGTGGATTAAAACAGTTTTATCACTAACACCGCAGCCTGCAGCTAACTCGGATGTGGTTTGCGATGGATCCGCTTCCACAATAGCCTTCAATTCTTCATTATCAACTTTGGTCTCCGGCCGTCCACGGGGCTTGTTCTGCAGGTCGAAATTTCCAGAACGAAAACGTTGGAACCAAAAACGCACTGTGTTTTCTTTTGCGGCACCGTCGCCATACACATCATTAATCCTTCGAGCCGTTTCTGCAGCACTGGTGCCACGGTGGAACTCGTACTTGTAAATAATGCGATATTTCAAGTTTTTCATTTTGTAAACTGAGTGACGCAAAGAAAAAAACAATTGAGGAAAAAACAAATGAATTATAATTTTCAAAACACAAATACATGAGTAAATAGCTGTATAAATTTGGATTTGGAATTTCTAACCAAAGAGAAGATATTTGAGATCAAATTTGCCAGTACGGCAAAACGCCAATTTCATATGTAAGGACCTAATATTTTCCCTGCTAGGCATTATCTAAAACACAAAATCAAATTTTTTTCTTGTTTAGGTAGTTTTTATAATTATTTTTTTATTTAAAAATGACAGCTGTTTGAAAAAAACTAAAATTGTCCTTGAATTTAAAAAATGTATAACTCTTGAACATGACACCCAATCAAAAAAATCCTGCGTCACACTTTCACAATATTTTCCTTTTTCAACTTCTTCTAAATTACTTTAAACAATTATCTATACTATGTCAATTCTGTAATTTTTCGCAGTTCTACTCTTTGGATTTCTTGTATATATTTTTATGTAAAAGGTACTTCTGTGCCATATATTGAAATAAATAAATATTATGAAAAATAACTATTGTAAATTTCAAAGAAATCGGTTGAGTAGATCGAGAGAAATCGTGTACATCGTTTTGAAAAAAGTAGTTTCGAGAAAAACACAAAAGAAAAAAAATACGACGTCAGCGACTTAAAATTGAATATTTTTTTAACTATCTTGAATCTGAGATTCCTGGACTATACATGAGGTATTGTTCTATTGTTGCTGTTAAAGTCTGATTTCTTATGAGCTGTTTTTTTCATTTTCCTAGCCTCTTTAATCTCCTGCTTAGCTCTTATGTTGGCTTTGGCCAACTCTGATGAGCTCACTGTTAATTACTATAACTTCACTAATATTGGTAAATTTTGAATAATTTAACGCCTTAAATATTTTTAAAAGTATAAACGATTTAATTAGCAAAAAAATATTTTTTGAAAATTTCAAGGTGGCGATGATATATTTTAACTAGTTATGCAATATTCGTATTCGTATTCGCCGAATAGTAGACATTTACCGAATATTCGTATTCGCCGAATAGTAGACATTTACCGAATATTCGTATTTGCCGAATATCATCACGAACATCATCACGAACATTCGTATTCGCCGAATATCATTACGAATATTAAAAACAAACTTTTTATAACTGAACGCAACGCAAATTACAGGTTGACTCTGCACCGTGTATCCGAACACACCTCTATTTTCGGGGATTCCCCTTACATTGAATGAATGGATTTGTTGAGTTTTCAAATTATTTTTTCTATGGAACTCAAGCTGTCAATTGTTACTTGTTTCTTGTTTCACAGCATAACATGAGTTCTTTGATCTAATTTTTTTTTGGGTTTTTAAAAAGATTAGGTGCTCATTCCATGTAGTTTTTGTTTTGTAATAAGTATTGTTCATTCCATTTTATTTCCATTGTGTGTAAATGTGTTAACTCTTATAAAATAATTTCAAAATAAATCTAATAACATGACCTCTCGTAAGCGTGAAAAAAGTGATATTTGGAAACATTTCGATAAGAAATCTGGTAAGTTAAATTTAAAGAGGTACATATAACTTTATTTGTTTGTTTTTGTTCTTCTTCATCAGCCTTCGTCTTTCCACTGCTGGATATAGGCCTCTTCCTTCTTTTTCCATTCTTCCCTGTTGTTTACTAATTGTAGCCATTTCTTTCACCCCACAGCGACTACATCATCGGCCCATCTCTTTTGAGGTCTTCCGATGCCTCTTTTATT
The DNA here is from genome assembly GCA_016648135.1 of Agrypnia vestita. Taxonomy (NCBI): domain Eukaryota; kingdom Metazoa; phylum Arthropoda; class Insecta; order Trichoptera; family Phryganeidae; genus Agrypnia; species Agrypnia vestita. Next base: position 67,188 of record JADDOH010003108.1, read on the forward strand.
CTCCCAAGGTTTCCATTTCAGAACTCTGGGAGGCCATCTTGTAGCAACCTGCCTTGATTTTGTTATAAAGAATAAAGATATAGGTTTGTGTACATGCCTTGTTAGTGAACTCGTCCCAAAACAAAGCCGGGCCATTGAGACGAGTTTATTTTGTTTTGTTCGGGGACTCTATTATTTATTACTTTGTTGAATTATTCGCATTCGTATTTGCCGAATAGTAGGTTTGGAATTCGTATTCGTATTTGCCGAATAGTAGGTTTGATATTCGTATTCGTGTTCGTGAAAGTAGTATTCGTTGCATCACTAATTTTAACACATGATAATATGGTTTATCTTTATTACGATGCGAAAACTCATTTTCGACCAAAATGGTTGATAAAATATTTTAATAAGTTAGCTAAGAAAATTATGCCTATTTAATTTCAGATCCGGCGGAATCTAAAGATCTCACACGATTTATAAATTTGGCGACCAAAAATTTTAATATGAGCATTTTTGGAATTCCTATTGACCTTTCGTGTGTCTTTTCATTGGTGGCCGCCACAGCTTCGTACGTCATTGTTGTCATCCAAATGAACCAGCAGGATGTATAATTATAAAATAAAAAATAAAAATAACTTATATAAGTTCGTAAATATATCTATTAAAATAAAAATACATATATAGCTTAATAAATAAAAAATAATATTTTTATAATAATCAATTTTTATAATTTTAATCACCACGTTATGAGACACACACAGAGACATTAGAAAAATTACAATTAAAATTTCTAAGATACGTGAATTACAGGTTAAGAATACCGATTGAAACCATCAATTATAAACAACTTCATATTCGGACAGGTCTAATTAAACTTAGCGCCAGACGCATTATTGCTGATCTCGTATATCTATACAAAATAATTCATTCTTATAATTTGGATTCTCCGGAACTCTTATCATCCATATCTTTTCACATACCGACCAGAAATACCCGTTCACAAGTATTCTTTCACTGCAACAAAAGCAACACATCTCACCAAAAATACTCCATGATCAACAGACTTTCCATCCTAGGAAACGAGTATGCACAATTGCAGATATTCTCAACATTAACTTAAGTCGTTACCGAAATCTCCGTAATGAAAACTTTACCGTTAATTTATTTGATTAAACTTTGTTAATACATATATGAATACATGTCTTTACTTAATTTGTGATATATGTACTTGTACAGATAGATATTGTGTTATAAATTTCATATGTACACATTTTTAAATGATCATGTAAGCAGCATCTAGATATATATAAGTTTATTTTATTATAATAGGTGTAAATATAAAATAAATAAATAATATACTTCAACCCCTTTGAAACAATCCACCGACCTATTCTGAAGAAAACAATATTCTTTTTTTTTTTATTGCTATCCCAGTATTCAAAAGGAGATGGGACCTATGTATTTCTGCCTGTATAATTGCTTAATTAATTTACATTTACGACTTTTGAAAAATTAAAGGAGACCATTGGAAAGTACATAGTTATGTATCTACCTGGCCCAATTTGTGTGATATGTAGAGTATAAGGCATTCATAAATTGTTATTAAAAAGTCAAGGCAGGAATCAGAAATTGCATTTAGTGTTTTTAGTCTACATATAAGATGGTGCAATATCATTTTTTAACATCCAACAGTTCTGCAGTAATGGCATATAAATCATTTGAAATTAAGATAGGTATTATCTATTCTATTATCTATTATATCTTCTATATTATTAACACTTAATACATATCGAAGCAGAAAAGTAACTTTAGTGTAAACACCAAAATCCAATTGGTTAAAAATCATGAATAATTTTTTATTGTTTTAATTATATTCCTTTATTAGACATCATATTTCTAACAATATTTATTTGGTAAATACATGATTGAGAGTACCTAGGTATTTGTTTTTCTAAAAAAAATATGTTTTTTGTGTCTAGTAGTTTTGACATTTACAATAAAATTCTTTTCCATTGTCAATATGTGCATTGTACCTACACATAAACATAAACTTTTAATAAATAGCCTTATTCTAGTATGAGGTTTTTATTAATTTTTCCCCAGCGTATAAATCAAAAATTTGGCTTTAAATTTTAAAGTATCTTTTCAAGCTGAACATTGGTTAAAATGTTGTGAATTAGAAAAACAGAAACCTTTAATCAAAGTAATTGGAAAAACGTTCACATGACACATAGATTGACGTGAAGCAATAATATGATTGGAAAACATGGAATTATATTGATGCAAAGTGATATAGCAAGCAATAACCATTATGAAAATTAATTAAAACGGTATGTATTTTTAATCAAATACGTGACCCATATTCATATATATGTATATATATATATATGATACGAAAGAAAAAATATACAAGGAAAATAACATAAAAAATAAAAGAAACCTAATGATAGAAGTGTAAATAACAAAATCAAAGAAATACAATAAAGTAGGTACAATAAGTGATAAAAAATAATAATAATAAAAAGAAATTAATGCTATAAAATAAAAGACGAAATCTCATAGCAGTAGATGGCTTCAAGTTGAAGACAGGACAAAAATAAATAAAAGACAACAAACCGCTCCCACAAGGAGAAAAAGAAAGACGAAAACAAAAACGGTAGGTAAATAGGTACAGTATGTTATAAAAGCATTGTGGTGTGTATTATGATAACGAACAATTGCCTGTACTGCCGATATCAATTATAATTAATTATAATTGATTACCACAAAATTTGTGCTGAATGGACTCACAAAATAAATAATTAAAACACTCATGATTGGTAAGCACAATATCAAACAAGTGTCATAAACCTACCTACAACAATAATGACAGCGCGACATATTGATGTGAAGGGCATACGTGGTCGTATCAATGTGTTAAACAATCCAATTTATATTGGTAATTAATTCCTTAGCAATGTAATATAATTGCGTCGTAGAACAACGGGTCTCTTATCGCGTCGCGTGTCACTATTGTACTGCAAAAGACATTTTTAAAAATGAATAGTTTAGCCGGCATTTTGATGAGCTTTAAAGTTTGGTTGTACCGAATATTCGGATACGCAGCGATAAACTTCGACGGTGGATTTGTGAGAAGTAAATGTAAAGCTCGTTTTTATTCCGTTTTTATGGTATTGTTTTTCGTAGTCATGCATGTACATGATACTGCGGTCCGACTGAGCCAAATAATTTCTGCTGACTACACAAAAATGTATTTAGTGGTGGAGGGTTCGCTTTCCTTAGCCGAGTGCGTTAGTGCGACTTTATCCATTTTATCGGAAGCTTTTATTTTTACTGAAGAAAAATTACAGGCATATAACAATTTTGAACATATTCACGACTTTTTCTACCAAACTTCTTTCGTAGAATCTAAACCAAAGAAATACTGGTGCAAAGTTGTTGCATCATATGTACTATCACAAATACTTATCGTTTTATATCTCGTGTATGCTTGGGGTATGAATTTAACTTGGATTTTGGTTGTTTTCAAATGTTTCGTAACAGCTCTCATGATTCTGGAACTGACAGAAGAGATGTATCTGTGTTACTACTACCTTTTATCGATGAATGAATACATCGTCTTGAGATACGTGGAAAATCGGAAAGATATTGATTTTCGGTCCTCAAACCTGTATCCAGAAGCAAAAGATGTCGCAGACGAGCTTCAGCCCATTCGATCAATGAAAGAATCTCAAAATATCGACTTTATTCACGAAATAAAAGTATTTGAACATCTCCTTGAAAACATGAGGTTAATTTCTAAACGTTTTGCATATGCGGTTAGCAAAGTTTTTATTATTAAAACATCAAAATACTTAAGACACACCAAACATTTCACTTATATAGCCCTTTCAGCCCGGATCGATACACACATGCGTTCACATTATATATATTTACAACTAACCAAACTGTTATTCAGGTTCAAACCGGCCTGCAATAATCGTGCGACGCATGAACGCACGATCCGGGCTGAAAGAAAACGAAAAACGGATTAGTTAGTGAGAAATATTTTTTTATGTGAACGCACGATAGAATCGATCCGGGCTGAAAGGGATAGGATTATTTAACCGTGTATTTAACATATTTTCATACTAGCTGTTCGTACCCGGCATTGAACGGGTTAACGATTAAGTTGAAATTAAATTTGTGGGGGGGAAATAAAGGTTCGATTCGAATGGTATAGATTTGCATTAAAAAATATATCAGGGAGAAGGGAAAGAGTAAAAGGGGAGGGAGAAAATGTCACTATGTTACCGGCCGGGTCTTAAGGAACAAGTTTGCAAATTTTGTGTCCGATCTGTCGAACGGTATAGATTTGCATCGAAAATATATCAGGAAGAGGGGAAGGGGTAAATAATGGGGGAATATGTCACTTATGTTACCCGCCGGGTCCTAAAGCATAAGTATACAAAATTTTAATAATCGAATCGGACAAACAGTGTAGATTTGTATAGAGAACAGACAGACATTGAGTTTTATAGGTATCCATACCTATAAAAAACAAGTCTGTTCTCTGTCTGTTCTGTCTGTCTGTCTGTCTGTTCTCTATACAAATTCACACCGTTTGTCTGATTCGATTCAAATTATGCATATTTAGTGTACGGCCTGGGTGGACGCTTTAGCGGCGCATTCGGCGGGGCGTTTGTGGTCAAACACGTGTTTCTTTATGGAAGTGGCCTTAGTTACCGCCACAACGGCGGGACGTTCAGAGTGCAGGTTGGCATCCAGCGTGTGTGTTGGCATCCAGCGGAACGTTCGCGCCCGATTTCAAACCAGTTTGTCTTTTACAGCATTTCTGACGTAGAAAACTCTCCAAACTTTTTTCTTTACTTAACAATATCACTTGAACCTTCCTTTACTAAGTCAAATTTTAAAGACATGTTTTCTTCTAAATAAAAATCAATTTCATCGTACGACGCCATGACAGCTGTCATACTCGACGCTATAGCGTTCACTGAGGCCACACATTGAATGCGCATTTGTGTCCGGATCGAACGTCGAACGCCCCGCAAAACGCCGCGTCCACCCAGGTCGTACACTTATGCTTTGGGACCCGGCGGGTAACATAGTCAACATTCCCCCTATTATTTTACCCCTTCCCCTTCCCCTGACATATTTTCGATACAAATCTGTACCGCTCGACCGATCGGACTCAAAATTTAGAAACTTATTTTTTAGGACTCCGCGGATAACATAGACGATATTTCCCCCTATTTTTACACCCCTTCCCCTCCCCCTGATATATTTTCGATGCAAATCTGTACCGTTCGACCAATCGGGCTCAAAAGTTGGAAACCTATTCTTTATGACCCGGCGGGTAACACAGGTGAAATTTTCCCAGTCTTTTTTTTACCCCTGATATATTTTTGATGCAAATCTGTACCATTCGACCGATCAGACTCAAAATTTGCAAACTTACTCTTTAGGACCCGGCGGGTAACATAGGTGACATTTCCTCCTTCCCCTTTTACCCTTTCCCCTCTCCCTGATACATTATCGATGCAAATCTATACCGTTCGAATCAAACCTTTGTTTCCCTCACAAATTTATTTTCAACTTAATCTGTAACCCATGCAACGGGTAAGAACAGCTAGTAGATTATAAGATCACTGAAATATTTAGATGAGCTTATGTAAAATAATACATTTTCCATATATTTTAATAAACTAATAGGTATTATTGTACATATATGTAAGCGCTTCATGTTTTCAGTTTCTGGCAGTATTGATGACATCATGTATAGCCTTTGTTATTATTGCAAACAATAACTTAACCAAAAATTATCTTTTTAATTTGGTAAGACAAAAATAATTTTATATTTTAAAGACAAAGTACACAATTTGTTTATTTTTTAATGGCAGGGTAGGGGTAGGTGGTAGTTTTAACGCTCCTAAAAGAGCTGAATAATTTCAATTACATTTCCATTATCTTTATCCCATCCATGGAAGCCGCTTCCACCAACCGATTCTGGCTTCTGTCTTCAAATCATTGATGCTGTTTATTCTACTCGGACTAAGGCAACCCACCGATCTGTCGCCAGAATTGCCAAGAATATGTCTTGCATTCCCAAGATATGTCAGAGCTACCTTAATTGAGATATTTCAAAAGTAGAGGCTCTCCCTTATCGCGGCATGTTTCACTTGATCCATCAATGTTACCCCTGTTACTCCCTAAATTGTCATCCCGGATTCGTGATAACAGAAACCACAGTTCTATAAATGTTCAGTTTGTCGGTAACCTTTGATTTCTTTTATATATATTATTTTTAAATTCCTCGACTTGCTCTAGTTACACCCCTTGATCGTGTACTTCAAATATGTGACATGAAATCATGTTTACATTGTGTGACACGCTAAGGCCGGCGCCACACTACGCGAATATTTTCTCACGCCTCTTTGGTCGCGGAACGTCGCTACACTTCTTTCCATACAATATGCGCTTAACAAACACATTACGCGCATGATCGGTCGATCCATTGGTTTGCCGATTTGACGCGACGGAAAAGTCGCGGCGGATGATAGGCGTAGGCGCCGGCCTAAAATTGGTAAAAAACACTAATCCGCTATTAATATGTTAAAAGAAAAGAGGTGGCATCTAGCGATGGCAGCACGAGTCTGGTCGATGGGAACATTGGCGGACCGACTGATGAAGCACAATCACTTTCCTCTCCTCGACGATAGCGTTCGCTTCCACCTAGTAATTTGTGGCGTATCCTTTCCTTCCGTCGCATCCCTACAGGCAGGGTAGCCAATAAGACTGGGAGCGCGCCAATACACAGGCAGTGACAATTATTCCCTTGTTTTCCTACTTTGTTTTACACATTATAATATGTGGTGACCGAATGTACACACATACACACGAGCAATGAGGTACCGGATTATGCTGACCCCTCGATACAGCGGTCACGGGAAAGAAAGCTGACTTTGTTCAACACAAGCGGGACACACGATTAAGTAACGGGGGCAGCGACCAAGAACAAAACGAGCTTCGATAGAAGACGAAAAATGCGGCGTAGTCTCACTTCTGCTGAGGTAGACAAAATATTCACGCGCCATCGAAGTCACAACAACCCAGGTTTCTTTATTTGAAACAGGTATAAAAAGCCGTGCAAGGAACTCCGATTATCTCACTTCTCGGTGTCTTTCTGGTACAGCGGAAGCTCTCGCTCTTTGACTATTCATTACTGTGTACATTTACCTACTTTACTAGTAACTTTTCTCACTGTTTATATTCAAATAAATTCTGCCAAAACACCACGACTTCATCCGCATCAGCACCCACATTGGTAATCTATAATGGGAGACAAACTCTCACACAATTTCATTAATTCACTTGAGTCTTTTATTTAGTGACATATTCCTGTTAAGAAGCCACAATTTGCTTATTGTCAACCGTTATGCAATGCATACAATCGATGTATCTCAAGCAAGTATTGTGTTTCTCTAACTTGCATCATTACTTTCCAGATAAATGTTCCTAACTGTCAAAAGTGACTTGGCGGCGTCAATCCTCATTTCAAATCATTTTGATTCAATTTATAATAACCATTATATACAATAAGCCGGTCGGCCGTGTCAACTGCCTCACGCGGCGGTGTTACAACTTCCAATCGACCGACGTGTTGCCGCCTTGCGCGTACTTAGTACTTAGTTATTATTGTAATACATCTAAAAATAAATTTTGTTTCAGACTCAAATGGTTTCGCAATTAGTTTGGTTTCAAATATACGTATGGTACATAGCAAGCACTGCATACTATGTGGAAAAGCTCAGAGCAGAAGGCAAAAGATCCTTAGTAATCATTGGTAAAATATCTCTTCTGGGCTGCAAAGGTATTTCAATAATTTCAAAACGTAACACTAATCCAAAAATATCATTAAGTATTATGAAAGCAATACTTTGCAAGCTTAAATATGTAATTAATTATTTATAGTTATTATATTAATTAAGTCCATCTACGTTACCGCGCGGCTGAACTGCGGAATATGGCCTGACTTCGATTTTTACTCGCTTTCTTTTAACTCGTAGCTTGTCTGCTTGTCTGTCGAAAAAACTTTAGATCGATTTTTAACCCTTTTCTCGTGATCCAATCGAGCTGAAACTTTGCAGGCAGACGTGGCGACGATGAAAATGATCTAACAAATTTTCGTTTAAAAAAAATTGATAATTATAGTATAATTTTGTATTTTTTGAAATTTTTACGATTTATATATATATTGTTTAATTTTCGAGCCCGACGTGTGGAGAAGGCATGAAACCTGTTTCAACAAGAAAGGGAGTATAATAAAAACTTGGTTTTTATGGGTTAGTTTTTCCTTATATAGTGGTGTGCCCTAATTTCAAAAATAAAAACTGATTAGGAGATAAGTAATAAAAAAAGTAATTACACTTTTTGAAATTTTATAAATTATTTTGTTATTAGAAATGATGCTTTATTTATAGATAACATGTAGATAAATAAAAAAATGTAGTTGAGTGTCCTGATTACAAAATGATAACCAATTGATGATACAAGTATTAAAAAAGTACTTACCTACATTTTAAGGATTTGAATTTTTTATAATTTTTTTATTATTATAAATTTTGACATTTGAGACGCTCTATCCATCCATAGATAACATTAGTTTACGCAAATTATTGATAAGAGACACGAAAAATGAATAAATAAACAGGAACATGACAAGAACTAAACAAATTTTTGAGTTATGTTACGTTAGTTAGGTTTGGTTAAATAAAATTATACAGCTTAATGATCACGAGTTTTTGGATTTATTACTATTATGAATAGATGATTTTTCTCGTCTTGTCTACGGTTCGCGTCTTATACTTAGTAAAATGATTCAAATTTTAAAATGTAAGGTGAAATTTTAAAGGGTAATAATATTTTTAAAACTTACCCCCCAATCAATTTGATTTCGTTTTCGAGATCAGAGCACTCAACTATACCGGGATATATCTTTTTTTTTTAAATCGGAGTACCTAAGCCCATATTCTGCAGTGAGGAACGTGTCTGACCAACACAATAAATGAGTAGGTACTTCTGTATTTTATAAAATTTAAAAATTACGACTTGGAAGAATAAGTGAAAAATTCAAATATCAAACAACAACAAATTTCTCATAATTACATTTTAATAATTTTGATGGGCTACATATAGGAGGAAGACTACAGTCGAACTCGGTTATAACGAGCTCGGATATAAGGAGCGCAATTCCCGGATATACGGAGCAAATTTTAGAAACTCTGCAAACATATTTGCTTGGGTTGCAGAAAAAAAGACAAATACGTACTCATAACAATGAACTTTTTCACTTTGCTTTTAAAGCGGCTCTCATTTAATTAGGGTTCATTTTATGATGTACACAAACTTGTGTCCGAAAATCCCACATGCGCAGGCAAGCAATAGTTTACTGAAGGTCGAGAATACTGGTCATATAACTCCGATTATGGGGGTTTCCAAAATGTTTATGGTGACAGTTTATTTTATGCAATTTACTGTATTAGCATTTAAAAGCCTAATCAGTTAAACACGAATTGTTCTATCGGAAACATGTTCACTAACAAATGAAAGTGTCTCTAGGTTCGCGAAAAAGTCAAATTATCAGCGTCAAAAAGTCAAAAAGTCAAGAAAGATAAAGATGTTTATTTAGCTGCTCTTGAAAATAACAGCACACAATCAAAAAAATTTGTGAAAAAAGTGAATCCCGGATATAAGGAGTCCCGGCTATAAGGAGCAAATTTAGTTGGTCCCGTCATGTTCGTTATAACCGAGTTCGACTGTATTTGATAATATTATTCTTTCTAATTGTTTTCTCGTGGATGAGGATGGTATGGTTAAATACATGAAATCTAGAATTCTGTATATTTTAAATTAGTAATCCTCAGCGACTGCATTCAAAACATTTTTTAATTTTTTTGATATTGCTGCCTTTGCTTTTATACCCCATAAATATGTCTTTTTTTACACTTTAAATTTACAGATCTAATTCGTCGAAGTGGATTGGTAAAATTCCTTGGATTACTAATAAGAAGAAAACTGAACTTGGTAATCGGCGGAGTTGTTGAGGTGGATTTTAAGTTATTGTACTCTCTGGTGGCCACGACCGCATCCTATATAATAATCTTCATTCAAATGGACAATTGATATTTAAACATTGCAATACAACGTGTAAAAGTGTTATGTATTAAAAAAATTAAAGTGACATATATAAAGTGTGTATAGTTTGAATTATTCGAAGTGTGTATGTTGAAGTATACAATGAAGTGTGCAATTTGAAGTATGAAATTTTAAGTGTGTAAGTTTGTAGTGTGCTGTACACTTACAAAGTGTGAAATGTGCGCTTCAGTATAATGTAGCACTACATTGTAGTATAGTACAGAGCGGACCCGTGACTAATTGACTTCTTGGCTTCTGGAAGTTTCGCATTTTCTACCAATTTCTAGTTTATTCAAAAATATCCTGAACATTGATTAAAAAACATCTAGCACCTCGTGCCAGTCATCATCATCATCACTCTTGGCACTACAACCCCTGGTGGGTCTTGGCCTTCTCAAGAGTCTTCCTCCACTCTCCAGTTCCGAAGCTCCAAGGCAGAAAGTCTTTGAGAACGTTTCACTCCATCTTAATTTTCGCCATATTGGCCTTGAGTTCAGCAGGGACTTTGGTGCTTCATGCTCGGACATTCTCTCCACATGACCCAGCCACCGAAGTCTTCCCAGTTTTATAAATTTTGTGACGTTGAGCTCCTTAAACAGAGTATAGAACTCATTGTTGTAACGTCTGCGCCAAAGTCCATTTTCTAGAACCGGTCCGAAGATACGCCTCATAATTTTCCTTTCAAAAACGTCCAGTGCTCGCTCATTCCTCTTAGTTAGTACCCACGTCTCAGCTGTGTACATGAGCACTGGCCTAATAAGCATTTTATAAACTAATATCTTGGTGTTTCTGGACAGCAGTCTGGATTTCATCTTCTTTTGTAGGCGGAAAAAACAGCAATTTGCGTTCACTATGCGCTTCTGGATCTCTACTGTAGTATTATTGTTGTTTGTTATCAGGGAGCCTAGGTACATAAATCTTTGTACCTTTTCAAAATTTTGACTTCCACATGAGAAAGTTGGGATTTGTTGGGTGCATCCTACGGCCATGTACTTGGTCTTGACCCATGTTTTCGGCACAATTTTCAAGATTTATGAAGGCACTACGTAAAGCATCGGGAGTTTTCGCAATTATGTCGATATCATCAGCGTAAGCCAATAGTTGCACAGAGTTGTCAAATATCGTTGCTCTTATCTCAATGCCTGATTCACGAATAACTTTTTCTTAGGCTATGTTGAATAAGAGGCAGGCCAATCTATCTCCTTGTCTCACTCCGTGGAACGCTTCAAAGGGCTCGGAGAGATCACTGCCAACTCTGACTACACATTACTGGGGACATTTTTAGTTTCACCAGATTAATCAGCTTACGCGGTGTTCCAAACTCACTCATTGCACTGTACAATGCATTCCTATTTATGCTATCATACTCGGCTTTGAAGTCTACAAAGAGGTGATGAGTTTCGACATTGTGTTCTAAGGTTTTTTTCTAAGATCTGTCTCAAGGAGAAAATTTGATCAATGCATGCTTTGCCTGGCCTGAAGCCACTTTGGTAGTTGCTAATGATTTCCTCAGACATTGGGAGCAATCTTTTGTACAAGATGTTGGACATTATTTTATAGCCGGTATTTAACAACGTTATTAACAGAGTTGGTCACCTTTCTTGTGTAGTGGACACAGTTCCTAGTCTCCACTCTTCGGGCATCTTTTCTTCTGTCCATACTTTTTGAATTAGGTTATGCGAGTATTGAACAAACTCTCCACCTACTGCTTTAAATAATTTAGCCACCAGCTCGTCTGACCCGAGGGATTTGTTTTTTTTCAGCTGTCTTATTGCCTGCTCCACTTCCTGCAGTGAAGGGGGTTCAGCATTGTCAATGTGCAAATCATCTCCCGTGCTCTCCACCGTGTTGTGCTCCACCTCTCCCGAGTTGTTATAGAGAACGGGGTCAAAGTACCTCACCCATCTCCTCAGGACATCAGGCTTTTCACTCAGTATCACTCCATTCTCGTCCTTGCATATATTTATTTTTGGTTTAAACTCAGCTCTCGTGTTATTTACTTTATTGTAGAAAAGTCTGCTCTCATTCTTAAGCCTGAGTGCTTCAGCATCTCTAATTTCTTTTTTTTTGTAAATATTCATTTTTGTACATATTTACATATTTACTGTTATCTCCACTCATCAGAAACTGTATTTGAAAGTATTTCAGTGCCTTTATAATGATTACTAAGCAAACGGAGTAATGGAAAATGAAACCATTAAAAGCCTTGAAATGACGATCAGGTATGAGTAAGTACGAGATGGTAGTTCATTTGGTCAAGGGTTGACCGTTTTATCTTCAGTTCCTACTCCCATCCGAGACAAAAATTCTAAAAATATTCCATTCCTTCCATTTCACGCTTTTGTTTTTGATTGACAGTGGCAGACTTGTGACAGTTTTTTAGTTTTTTGAATATTATTTACATTTATTTTATAAATTGAAAATTAAAATGTTTTCTTATTACATCATATTTTTGTTCACTTATATGTGTCTCAACCCAATAGTAAGTTGTAAGTGCTTATAAATACATTATTGAATAAAATAAATGTATTATTTTCACTGGTTTAGAATTGAAACGTTTTATTTTAATGACTAATTTTATTTTATTTAGTTTAGCACAAAAATTACATAAACAGGCACTACATAAAGGACATAATAAACTGCATGACATGATCATAAATTTTGTGCGTGATGGTATAGCTTAATGTCATTTAAATAATATCATATTATTATGATACATCATTATATGTATTACAAAAGTTTAATCACACAAGGAAGCTCATTTATATATTGCATCAATGATCATAATACATCTTGTCAATTGCGATAAAACATTCTTTCTGAATTTTAATTAACAATCTAAAAATATTTATTTATTTATACATATTTATTTATTTATACATATTTATACTAGGGATGGGTCGTCGACGTATTTACCGTCGACGAAACGAGACCGTCCACGTCCATCCATCGACGAGACGATCAACTAGTTGAATTCGTCAACTAGTTGACGCGTCAACTTCGTTACGCGGACGTCGCGGACGTTCTATCTAAACATCGGGACGATGGTCAACTGTCTACGGTTCAACGTGACGCTTCTCGACGGCTCAACCGTTGGCTATTTTTATGACGTTAATTTTTAAAATTTAAAGAAGTTCGAAGGAATATAGTTTCGGGGAAAGTAAAACCGCTATTTGTGCTTATATGTAAAAAGAAATATTTTATTATTTATTTGTTTACGCACATTATAGGCTTTTACATATTGTTTTATATACTTCTTTCTATATATAACAAAGAAAGAAGTAGGTATACACAGCAATATCAGGTGTTAGCAGTAAAATATAAATATAAACTACATATATAAGCAGTGAAAGTATTGGGTATAAGCATTAAAATGTGAGTAAATAAAATGGAAGGAAACAATGATTTTGCGTAATAAAGGCACCAGTTATGAGGTGCGGTAAAAAATACTTTACATTTATTTATTATCTATAAATTTATAAATAAATACATAATTTAAAAATACTTTACATTTGAGATGTTATATAGAAATTTATTGAAGAATACATCTTTCAAAGTCAGACTTTCACTTTGTGGTGACATTATTAATAAATAAATATATCTGTATTATTTGTCAACTTTAGTTTAAGGCTCAATCTGAGGAAAGGAACATTGTTCCCGAAACATGTAAAAAACCAATAAAAAGTGACGTAAACAAAATTATAATAGATTTATTTTTTTATCTATAAAGTTGAAAATAGGGAATTTTCAATAAAAATTAATTAAAACTAAATTCAAGATTATATTACATATATAATAATTAATGTTGGACTCCTGAATAAAGACCATAGTTAGGTATAGAAAATTTTATTCCCTACAAGTTTGTTTATCATTTATATGCTAAAGTTGAAAAGTAAGGAAATAACACAATAATTAAAATAATTAATTAAAATAATTAAATTTTAGCATCCCTTTTCAGGTAAATATAAGAAGTCGAGATCGATCAAATAAAATATTGATTTTAGAAAAATATCTAGCCGGCCTGTTAATTAATAATAGTTCAATAAAAATAAAATAATTAAACAGAATTGTTTTATTTTATACAGCGTAAAATTAGGAATTCACCGAATCGTCGCACGTGACATCACAAAAAATCAAGTAAAAATATAATAAATAATAGCTTATTAAGCCTATCTCGCCCTACGCATGTATTCAAATTTCAAATCTCTAGTCATAGTTCGTGTACACAGATCTGCACTCTATGGTAGTGTACTTTAGAGTTGAAATGAAATTACCCGTCGAGCCGTCTATGACGTTTATGGCATCTACAAGTCGACAGCGAGAGATGAGAGAGAAATAAACGGAGACGTTTTGTCTTGCTCTCGCTCGTTGCTTTGTAATCTCGAATCGTCCACCGACCACGGCGTCCGCTGTCCACCGTCTACGAATTCAACTAGTCCATGCGATAAACGTAAACGGTCGACGCGTCGATGCAAGGTCAACGGTTGATTTCAACTAGTCCGTCCATTCAACGCCCATCCCTAATTTATACAGTAGATACACTAGCCGGCAAACATCTTGAAATTTTACGGCGTAGTGGGGGGAAGTTTGCGCATGTACTATTCCAACAAAGAGACTCAATTTTTGTCTTCTGCGCATTTCCCCGCTACGCCAAAAAATTTCAAGAAGTTTGCCGGCAACTGTACATGTTTTTTTATAATAAATTGATTCTATGTTATAACATTTTACAGGCATTATACTCCCCATAATACGAGCCAAAGCTCGAGCTTATGGGAAGAGTATTTACAAGCTAAATTAAAGTATAAAAGCAGAAACCATTTAGAAATAGTAATTTTTTTTTTATTATACAGAAATCATTTGAGATATGTGGGCAATGTTACAATTCATCCTTGTCGAAAATCAAGGATTTGACTTCTTTCTTAAACTGTTTGTATTTTGGAATATTCCTTTCTTGAAATTTGTTTTGCGACAACAATGTATAGTACCATTTAACTTCATTTACATTTAAGTATGTATAATGATGTTGTGCCATAGTGGATCTTAAAGATGGTATCTTTATTTGTTCTATGTCTACTACTTATACATTCTAAGGGGTGAGATCTATTTATAAAATATTCTTTGTAAATTTGGCAAAGGGAGTTTGTTTTGTATATTTTTGTGAGCGGCGGGACATTAAATTCTTGAAATATATATACAGTAGGATAGCCATTAGGTTTTTTGAGAATCGTTTTAATAATTATTTTTTGCATTATGATTAATGGATGTACAATGGACTTATAATCCCCTCCCCACCCAATAATACCATACTGTAAGAGGGACTGCATCAACGTGTAATACACCATTTTAATAGTATTTTTGTTCAATATATTGCGTAGGTTATAAAAGACATACATCAATTTTCTCAATCGTTCCACGGTCAGATTGACATGGTCTTGCCATTTGACATGTTTGTCAATTGTAATTCCCAAATATTTCATGTTAGACTTATGATTAAGTTTAGTACTCTCAGTGTTGCATGTTACATTATTTTTACATTTTATATAATGAATCGTTATATTCAGATTTTTGGAAACTTCTTCTTGGAGTGTGAAAGGAATAAAAAATGTTTTTTCCGAATTGAGTGATAGGAGATTGTCATCGAACCATTCTTTGATGACCTTTATGTCATGATTAGCCGCAATATTTTTAATTTCAATTAATAATTCAATTAATAATAATAATTAATAATTTCATTCCATGTTTTATTTTCAAGAATTATTACAGTGTCATCAGCAAAGGCTATGATTTCACCACAAAGTGATAATTTAAACATTTGATTTATATAAATTAGGAATAAGATTGGTCCGATGACTGTTCCTTGTGGAATTCCAAATTCCAAAATTTCAAGTTCGGTTATTGAATTTTGTAGTTTGAGGTGTTGATTTCTTTGAGTTAGATAGCTTTGTAGCCAACATCTAACTTTTCCAACTATGCCAATGTCATTCAATTTATTGATTAATTGCGAGTGAGAAATACTGTCAAAGTTTATATTATTTTGCAAATGGAGAATAATATACGTTTTAATGAAAGATGGTACACGGTAATGGAGAGAAGTATCCAATATTCGTATTTAAAAATAAAATAAATAAAGCAATGGTGGAAACAAAGCACCTATTGATTCCATTTATGGAGGTATGAAAGTTTGGCTAAAAAACAATTGTGTTTGTTCAATTATAGTGATTTTCTTCAATTTTCCAAAATTAAAAAAACAACTTATTATATTGCTAGATTTCCTTGAAATTACCTGTAGCAGACCGAGTAACGAGTCAGTTATATTTTTTTTTATTTTCACAGGTAAGTTACTCATTAACAAGAGGTTGGAGATGCAAAACAGAATACCCCAAGATACGACGCTGTCCCAAAAAACGACGCTGTCCCTAAATACGACGCTGTCCCAAAATACGACGCTGTCCCAAAATACGACGCTGTCCCAAAATACGACGCTGACCACAAATAAGACTTCAAATGGTGGTGAAATACTAACAAACTATTTCTGTAGAATATTGAAACCATTCGTAAAACTAATGTATCTTTATTTCTTACAGTGATACCTATGCAATGGAGTATTGTCGAAAAGCGAAAGAAATCTCAATTTTTGGTATAAAAAACATTATTTTTACTATTTAGGGATCAAGGGGACGGTTAGGTAAAATACTACGCTGGGCTACGTAAGAAGATGGGGGTCAGAGTAGAGCTACGTAATCCTTTCATTTATTTTATTTGGCACAATCAAAATGGTACAAAACATGCGATGGATAAATCTGCGTGGATCGTTTTGCACAAAATCGATAATCATAAAATAGTTTTGGTAATAGAAAACAGCACAAAATATATTCTGGAATTAATAGGAAAAAACTATATTCCACTTGGGGGCAGGGATGAGGGGGTCAAAGCAAAAGCCACGTTAGGGCTACATGGGGAGTTCAAAAGAGTTCAAAATGGAGCCATGTGGTTTATGGACGCTCCCTTATACCAAATGAAAGCTCCAAAAAATATTTTCTAATTACCACATGTATAATAATTAATACAGCATACTTATCTTCTAATACCGAATTAAATTATTTTTGTACACGTGAAAAGAGAAGTACTTACTCTGCGTACCCAAGCTTACCTAGGTTGGGTTAGGTTAGGTTAGGTTCAGCCCAGATGACAATTCAGCCACCGCCGACGTCGGTCTTGTGAAAATGTTTTATTAACGTAGCAAAGCTGAATAAACGCAAAGAAATCTTTGATGTGATATTCTGAAATTCATAAATTTTTCTACCTTTATTCTTATTATTATATATTGGAACACTTATTTCCAATTTTCTCCATTTTCGTTGGCCAGTGTATTTTATATTTGTCAACATATTGGCCAATGTTTATTATATTCGTCAACATATGGCAGGCAACCGGGTTCTACCAACCCGGTGTCCTAACCTAAGCATCATGCAAATTTAAAAAATGAAGATATTTTTTCATAACCAGTCTAGTGACGGAAAGTTTAGTTGTCTGAACTCCCGTTAATCATGTCGCTCATTTAAGTGAACTCTCCACTTTCAATCGGTCACTTGAACTATTTTTCAATTGTTCTTGGATAAAGGTATGGAGCAGGTTGACAAATGAAATATTGTGTCTAGGCCTAACGGGCCTTGTATTTCCTCGCCGAGCAAAGCTCCAAAGGCAATTTACAAACAACAACGAAACACCATGAAATGAAATGTAAAAATGTTAACCTAAATAGCAGAAGTGAAATTAGCTGAAGTCGGAGACGGAGATCGTCCGTTTGAGAGAGTAGTGGATGTAGGTGTAAGTATTAGTTTAGAGCAAACTCAGGACATTGACGAAAATCGACAGGAGCGCTGTGCACACTGACAGAAAGATGCCGGGAAAACCTCCTCCTTCTCTTCCCACGATTCTTATCTCTGCACGACCTATGCGAAACACTGCACGGGTAAGCTCGAAAGTTGACAGCACAGCACTATCACTATCAGCAAATTTACCTACATGTAACTTATCGTTCCCGGTTTACAGCACGTGGGGACAATTGGATGTCGATTTACTGTTTAAAGGCGAAATACGGTCAGTAGACTACCATAGACCCTACAAGATTTTTCTATTCTTTTACGACATATAAAAGATTAATCAATTAATGACGTTTATTCTTTTTTCTTTTTCCTCCTAATTATGCTTATTTATTTATTTTATACTTTTTTCTTTTTACTAAATAAGTTTTTTTTCTGGTGATTTATATGGTTAATTTTATATTTTCACATATTTATGAATTTTTTTACTTTTCTTTTTTCTTTGCTTTTTACTTACATAAAATAATTATATATGACTTTTACTATTCTTACTTTTAAATGATAATTGGTATGGAAATCTAGAAATCATTCCTTAAATTTATTCGATTTTTTTATATTTTTTTTTTTATATTTATTAGAGACTAACAGGATACATGATACTCTAATAATAAAACATTATAAATGAAGACTATGCCCATTATCCCAACTAAAAGTGTCTTCGGTGTGCTCTAGTAAGATGTATTTTTGCATTTTAGTATATTTTACATGTACATTTGTGTGTATTGTATATTTAGTGATTAAATGTAGTGCAATCATGTAAATAATTAATTGATTTGATGGATCTATAGGTTCAGGTCATCGTTTAGAAAATGGATGTTGTGTATGAGTGAGTTTTTGAATGATGATAAGGTATCTGCAAGAATATCAGCATCAATGTTAGGGTCAGCACAATACATATTATATGTGCAACACAACCTTGTGATGGGAGAAAAGTAACCAACATTATTAGTGTGCTGGCTTATTCTAAAGAACTCTGGGTTTCTTATACGGGGTTTAACATGCAAATTTATGTCAGATAGATAATCAATAGCTCAGCTGAGAATCTTGTGTAGCACAACGAGATCGGATATTTTCCGTCGGGACTCATCTTTGTTTGATTTGAGTTACCTAGTTTTTATTAGTCTTAATATTATATTTACAATTTATTTATCTTTAAGACACTTTTTATTATTTATTTATTATCATTAATTGTGTATTATGCAAAAACTTACATTTATTAATTTGCGATATATATTTAGGCGAAATAATTGTATGTAAAAAAAATTTATTGAACTATTTATTGATTTGCAATATTTTTTTTCTGAATATTATTTACAATTCATTATATCATTCAAATATTATTTATATATATTTATCATAAAAAGTGTATTGTTTAAAAACTTAGGAACTTTGTTGTTAATTGTATTTAGTGATTTGCGTTAGTGTGAATATTATTCTCAATTTATTCTATCATTTATTATTTTTCATTATTAATTATTAGTTAACCGTTTAAAGTGTATTGTGTAGCTATATCATATTCAATTCTTTTTTAATTATTAATTGATCGCAAAAAGTGTATTGTGGTAACTACATATACATATCATATTCAGATGTTCACAAAATATTAATAACATGCTTCTTAACAAGTTGAGTGACAACATTTATTTTTTGCCTGACGAATATAAGATTATTTAATTCAAAATATATATTATTCAAGTGAATCAAACGTTCAGAGTTATTCAATATTAAAAATGACCGAAGAATCCTTTTTAAGCTGCATAAATAACTACAATTTATTTTTTTAATAGGTACATATGGGCTAAATATTACCTGATTGCCAATGAATTAAGAATTAATGCATGCTTTATTTATGATCCGCATATTCGAATATTATATTATATATTCGCGTATTATTATAGGCTGCAATATTCGAAAAAGCCGGAGATAAGTGGAAGTATCGATGTCCAGCCGCAATCTGGACAACCAGACACATGGTGACCGCCGCTCAGTGCTGCTTCTCCTTAAGGTACAGCAGCAACGTAATGTCAACATGAAACACCATAAAACTAGACTTATTTGTGGATATATGATGTCCACACGTATCCACACCTTCCGTAGCTTGTTGGTCTTGTGGTTAGGACTCTCGCCTCGTGATCTAAAGATCGCGGGTTCGAATATCACTCCAGACTCCCGGAAAATAAGACTAACTTCCCAAGTCAGTCTTATTTTCATAGCAAAAGCATTTAGCCTAATTTTTTTCAACGTTTTACAGGAGGAGTATTACAAGAAGATAAAAAATGCAATCTTTGAAGCCGCTTACCTCCATATCTATTCACATTGAGGTCAAAATATTTTTGTCTTATAATTTAGTCAGGAATCATCTTACCTGTAAAGTATTGTGGACTGGCTCCGTTACATTCTGCATACACGAAATCGGAAAACATAAAACATGTATACAAAAATATATATAATAGTTTTGTGTTCTATATTCCACGAATTTTTTGAAATAATATTAGGTACTTACATTATAGTGATATATTTTCTGTTGATGTACACTGTAGTAGCTAAGAAGGTTTGAATATTTTGACATTTGAATTCGGGGGCTTTTAGAAGATACCAGGTAATATGAGTACAAAAAAAGTACATATAAGTAAAAGGTATAAATAACAAACCTGATTTTTTAACGTATTTAACAGAACAGTACTATACACTCGTATTCATTATTGCCAAACGCTTTTCGCCGGTCATTTCTTCTGTCAGACTATTTGAAGCCATATAAATAATCATGTCATTTATGTTATAGTAACAATTGTGAAGCTTGTATATTTTATTCAGGAGACTATTCAATAATATTGCCTGATACCTTATATTTTAACGTTTTACTTACACATTTTTTAATACGTGCATTACCTGTTACCTGCCAAAATCCCCCGAACCCAAATGTCATAATATCCAAACCTTCTTACCTACTATAGTTCATCTACGGAAAATATTTCAGGATACTATAACCTACATGACACTATGAGTCTGGCGGTCGTTGGATTCTATTCTATATTATTATTTAATACTAAAATAAATGTATAATATACATATTTTTGGAACACATTTTGGAACACATTTTGGAACGCCACACATTGCGTTAATTGAATCCTTAAATGATCCTTAGTCTACTCAAGCGATAATTCGGTTCTAACTTTGAAATGATAATGGTGAGTTTTATCTGTATTTTAGTGCGGCTGAAGAACTGGATACGAAATACCTCCCTTCCCAGCTTCAGATTCGGACAGGACGTGCCAACTTGTACCAGCTAGGGCTTGAGCGCGCAGTGGAATCGGTGGATGTTAGCAATCCCTCCTCTACCTTTGTGTACGGCGACATTTGCGCCATCACGGTAAATTACTTTTTTTATTTAATATTAAAACTACATTTAAATCATAATACATTTGTCTATTACAATCTACTTAGATACATTTTATTTTATTGCTTTGCCTCTCCAAAAATGAGACGTGCTCATGTGCTTGGTGAGGGGCTTACACTTTATTAGTTTATTTTGGATTTGGCTTATTTGTTCCTTAGCTATATGTCTTGTTATGCATTGTCAAATTGTATCGATCTAAAGTGTTGGTTTATTTTTTTCTTTAATTGTTGTATCGATTTTCTTTATATCTGTAGGTAGGTTATTGAAGTTTTTTATGCCCAAGTATATGTAGTTTTGTTGACACAATTTGGTATTATATTTTGGGATTTTAAAATTATTTTTGAATCTTAATGATGTGTTTTTTTCAAATTTAGCAGTTACGTTTTCTTTAATTAGTTGTATAATTGACGTTTTTTTGTAAACATTCTCTAATTTTGGAACTTGGAATTTAGAGAAAAGTAATTGTGTAGAGAAGGTTTTTCTTTTTTTTAATATTACTTTTATAATTGATCTTTGGATTACTTTCACTGTGTTTACGATGTTATTATACGCCCCTCCCCATCCAATGATTCCATATTGGAGTAGTGCATGGACAGAAGTGTAATAAACCATTTTTAAATTATCTATGGTTAGTGTTATTATCTTTGCTTTGTGATACCATCGTACACGGGGAAACACAGAGCGGTTATGCTAAAAATGACTTACACATATACGGGTTTGTAGAATTCTACACAATATATGATGAAAACGTCCAAACTCTAAGTGCTATAGTTCTTCGTAAATACAATATAAAATATACAACCCACATCACGGCCATCACCGTTAAATTAACGAAAATGTCCAAGTGGTTTAACTTTTTTCTGCGGCTTCACATTAATAAATCCGTGGCAAACAAAAATATTAGTCGAAAACGAAAACATCCTAGCGGATTAAACATTTTCTACTCCACAGATGATACTGTTTACTTCATGCTTTATCAAATTTATAAAACATAGAACCCACATAAAACAAAATAAGTACTGTTTTTTGTACATGTAGACATTTTCTAGAAAGAAGTTTTTTTCTTATAATTACATTAAAAAACCAAAAAAAATATCTCTAGAAGAACCATTTGCAAGAAAATGCAATAATTAATTAAATATTGAAGCATTTGGTGTGTGGCATCCATTTGTTTGGAATATGTATATTTTACCAGTAGGCTGAAAGTTTTCTAAATATTCAATTAATCTTTAAATTTTGAAAAAACGGTTAAAACTTACTAATGCATTTATTCAGAAATATTTTGTGTTCTATAAAGCAGGAAAAAAATATACACAACATTGTTTGGCAGAACTATATCGTGACATTTCCTCCTTTACGTGTTAGGATCTGGGATTCTAAAGAATGGTCCTACGTTGTCTTCACGCGTTTATTAAGGATAGAATACAACTATGTATAAAACTTTGTTGTATCCCGCAATCGTCTGTCTTCCCGAGAAACATTCAAGTGCCGCGCCTTTAGTTCGGCCATCTTGGCCCGCGTACACACACACATGCGCACGCACACCAAGATACACTACAGTGAACTTATTTAATACTATCTTATCATATATGAGAGGTATAAAATTAAAGGACCTATACAAAATATTTTAATGCAGTCACTGAGGATAATTAATTTAGAATGTTCATATTGGATTTGAGATTTTATATAGCTTATAAAAAATAAGGCTCTATCCCTTCCAAAATCTTGTTTCCAAATTACTATTAAAAGCCAAGACAGCAATTTCCACTTCAATCAAATAACCCCCACACAACAAAATGACAGTAAAGCGAGAGTTGATGTTGATTTTAGACAGAAGCATCTAATAAAATTATCCATCCATCCTCAGCATTACAACTCTTAGTGGGTCCTAGCTGCCTCCAAGAAAGTCCTCCGTGCTGCTCTGTCGCTGGCTGCTATTTTCCAGTTTTGCCATTTCCCAGGCCCGGTAGTCCGCAACGACGCCATCTAACCACCGCAGTTTTGGTCTTCCGACACTTCTTCTACCCATTGGGTCGTTAAACAACATCCTTTTTGGGGCTCCAGATCATCTATACGGTGTAGATGTCCCAGCCAGCGCAATCTGTTAATCTTTATTAACTTGACTATGCTGACGTCCTGGTAAAGGTCATAGAGCTCGGTGTCGTATCTTTTTCGCCATGTTTGACCGTCGTTGATAAGTCCATATATGTATTCAGCGTAAGATTTTTCTTTCAAATGTGTCTATTCTTTTTTCGTCGTGCTTAGTTAATGTCCAGGTCTCCGAGGCATATGTTAAGACCGACTATGTAAACAGTAAAAGCAGAAATGTCCACCACTTGTTAGCAAACACAGCAATATCCATATTCAAAAGTTGAATATTTGTATACACATGTATAAAAAAAACTGAGAAGGCAATTGTTTTTAAAAATTTATTACCAATAAGATGTAGGTTTCACGGATTCCAGAAAAAAAAATTGAGTTGTTGACAGGTCAGTTGGACATTGCTGCCTTTGCTTTTATAGCCCTCTATACTACATATATTAAAATACCGTTGTTGTTTCAGACAAAAATATCTTTAATGAGAAGCAAACTTGTCAATGTGATTAACATCATAGGACACAAAATTGAAGAACAATCTAAATGTTATACTATTTCATATCATTATAGAAATTGTGAACAGGTAAGTATGATACTATTTTATTTTGCTATTACTTTGTGGCTATTCATTATGAATTTAATTAAACGAATTAACTTTATTTATCACCACTTAATTTTTGGTAAAACCAACCGGTTTCGGGAACAACGTTCCTTCATCAGGGTATACTTAATACTAATATTAATTAAACTTTACAAAATTATGAACAATCATACCTCAATGTCAAGTGTCCAAATGAGGATAAATAGTGGGAGGTGCGAAAGAAACAGGCGATAGAGTAAAAGGGAACATATTCAAGGGACCCTATTTCTTTTGCATCCCCCACTGTTTACCCCCATTTGGACACTTTAAACTGAGGTATGATTGATTGTTGATAATTTTGTAAAGTTTAATTACCTAGTATTATGTATACCTTGACGAAGGAACATTGTTTCCGAAACTGGTTGGTTTTACCAAAAATTAATTGGTGATAAATAAAGTTAATTTGTTTAATTATATTCAGGTAAGTATGATATTGTTTACTGTGCATGTTTTTATTGCTTATTCATAATTTGCTCACACTCCATTCTATTCTAATCACCGAAATATGTATAACTTAAGTATAAAAAGCGAGGGGAAATACGAAGAAATCTCTCTCTAACCACATCAGTGGGGTTCTCTCAACAAAGGTTTTCATTATAAAACTAACAACACAGAAACAAAGAAAAAATTGTACATGTTTAATATCCCAGTGCAAATATTAAAAGAAAAACATAAAATGAATGGTTGAATCAAATTACGCTCTAAGTACCATGACCGACAAGCTGAGGAAAACAAAATGTAGTGAGTAAAAATGTCATGTTTAAGTTTTTATGAGATTTTTTTGAAAAATCTATAGGTACTATACATCCTACCTGTCTTTTTTACATAAAAACTAGAAGAAAAAGTTTTCTGTGTTTCCTGTAATTAAGTTGCGAAATATGCATTTCAAACAACTCCCAAGTATCCAGCGCTCTTTCCTATGAAAGGCACTAGGTCCAACGTCTGTGTAGTTTAACATTAGGTAAGTACCCCGAGCATATTCAAACAGTATCCCTTGTCCATAACAAAATACCGGGATGAATGTTAATTTCAAAACACAAAATAAATCATACCTCATTTACTGATGGATTTTTTGCTGGAATGATATTCTAAGTTATTGATGTATATTCCAGGCCTTGTGTTTTTCTTCTTTTATTTGTATTGTATTCTTTATAACACCTTTTCCTTGTTGTTTATATGGGGAGCTCACACACGACGCGCACCCTACTTGGTCAGCCATTTTCATACAATCTGAAGTTAGCGGACCATGGCACTTAGTGCCGTTTTTAAAATAATACGCCGTGGTACTTGGCAAAGTCGCGATATTCAAATGAGCATTACGGCTAAATGCAACATTGCAGGGACACAATGCATTACTGGGGTTAGTGGCGATGTCATATAGAACCAAACTGCATACTTAGTTTGAAAAATGAAATTTTGGTACTTAGTGCCTATTTTACTGCAACCATTCAAATATACATATACTAAATCTAGTGCAAATACACATCCAATATAACAATAGAGGAAGCAATTAACTTGCAGGCAGTTCATTAAAATTCAAAATAAACTCAGCGCACGCCACCTTGTCCTTCGTGTAGGAATTTAATGCAATCAAGTCCGAGGGCGTACCATTATATGTATTATACATTGTTGGCGTTCTTTCTCTATAATAATCTTATATTTACCGAGTAACACTTGTTTCATATTGTATATTACACGTATTTTATGGTCGTCCAAAGGTAGCTACTTAACATTAGCCTGCATTTATATAATTTGATTGCGACGGATCTCATTCGTCTAAACATAACCTTATCTATATTTTTACCTTCTTCTACAAATCTGTCAATGGACAGATTGACTCGCCCGAGATCCTGGAACAATTTGGCATTATCACTGCTAGGCCGGATCTAAGAGTGCGTAGATTGTTAGAAACCACTAAATCCACAAAAAGTTACGTGTACAATGGCCCAAGAAATAGGATTGCCAATCTGGTGAATAGCCACTGTGTTGATATCAACTTCTTCGATGAATCATACGTCTCATTCTCATCAGCGGCAAAAAGATTGTTATCACAGTATTAAAATTACCCTCAACCCTATATGATTATACCATGTTGTTACTATGCTAGTATTGTTTTTTTATATATGTGCAATTTTTCTAATCCATTCATTTAAGTCTATTATTTTTGTAAAATCAATGTATATAGCCGATTGGCGTATGAATAAATAAATAAATAAATGATTTATATGAATAATTTAACTTTCTCTTACGCTTTGATTAGAAGCGCTCATTTCCAGAGGAAATGCCGCCGTACACTGAGAAACTTCAGGGTATCATCATATCCTCTCACGAAGAATGCATGAACCTAACAGAACATGATGAGAGCACCTTGAAGGGACAGATTTGTGCAGTTTCAAAAAGAGACCGATTCATATGTACGGTAAGTTTAATTTCTTCTTCTTTTCAAAATTTCATAATTTTTCTTATACTTCTAAGATGTGATACTTCTCTGGATGTCTTATCAAATGTCTAAGATATTGAAGTTTTAGGATTTTTATTGTTTTAATAACTTATTTTTCTTTATTCATCCGACCCGCAACATCTTCATTTGTTTTTATTATCAGATAGAACTGACTTGCTCTATCTCCAGACGCTTTGAAACTCTCTAAATAATTATGTCATATACGTTACAGTAACAAATTTATATATTTTATTCGGGCCACTATTTAACAATATTACCTGATACCTTACAGATTAACGTTTTATTTTTTTTGTACCTATGTTACCTGTTATCTGCTAAAACCCCCAAATTCAAAAATTATAATATCCAAACCTCCTTACCTACTACATATAGTGTACATCTATAGAAAATATTTCAGGTTTAATACTATAACGTTAGTCTGGTGGCCGCAGGCTCCTACTTGAAGCGTGAGTAGTGTATTAAAACTCTCGCCTGGTGATCTAGTGGTCGGGAGTTCGAGCCTCGTTCCAGGAGATCACCAAGTTTGACTTAGTTTGAAAATATTAAGAATGTTAAATATTAAAAATATTAAGATAGTTAATGTGACACATATTCCAGTTGATTTAAAAAAAACAATTAGTTTCGAAGCACATCATCACATCCCAATTCACAACGTACACATGGATTAAGGTCGTTGGGAAAGTTCCATCGTAATTTAGAATAAACCTTGGTGCCATAAAAAAAATTAAGTGGTCCGCTCAATATCCCATACATGATGTAATGATTGTGGAACAAGTAACAATTAAGTTGTAACATTATAAAATTATTCTGAAAAACATTTTTACTGTTTTCGTGTAGGATGATTTTGGAGCTCCACTCGTATGCGATAATCACCTTGCTGGAACAGCATCACAAAGTCATTGGGTCGTTCACCCTAATTCTTCAAACTCTACGGAAACTGTACACACGTACACTGATGTTTTCCAACACCTGGATTGGCTCCAAAGCCTCACGGTTCCAAGCGGCGCCCATCACCGTAGACCAAGCTTGGGACCCATATTCGCAGCAACATTAGTCGCTTTGTTAAATTATTGTACAACTTAATACATAGAAGAAGCATTTCTGTAAAAAATATCAACTATAGGGGGAATTCTGCTCAAGACATACTTTATTTTTAAAGGAGAAAAATCGTATTTTTGGAAATTATTTTAAATAGCAAAGTACAAAATTGAATGTACTATTTATTAGGCTTTGTGAAAAAATATGTTTACATTTATTTTTAAAGTGCAATTATAGTAATTTTAATAAAAAATATTTTGGATGTTCTTAAGATGACTTACTATTTTTGTTTGCATAATACACGTGATGTCAGTATTAAAGAATTAAATAATAAGTGATTTTAGAGAATTGTGAATAGAGATATAGTGTAAGTCTGTCCAGATTTAAACAAACTCTGATTAGATAGTTCAGACCTTGTCTCCATCTTGTTAGTAATTTTCATTTGTCCTTGCTTTTGTATTTAAATTGCTATAATTTTTATTCTGATGTTGATATATTGTTCATTTTATGTATTATATTTTATTGGACTATGTCCGTTAATATCAATAAATAAATAAATATGTCAGCACACAATGTGTGACACCACCTCGCACACGATTGACTAACTTGATTGACAACTAACCCAAGGGTTTGATTTGCTGTACAAATCATTGCAATAAATGCATGCTGGATCACCGTCTTCGGTAATATCTTTACTGGAAACAGAAGCACAATCATAATTTAGGATATCTTAAAGTATGACTTAAGAATTTCCATAAACTCTACCAAAAAATCTACTTACCCAATAGAGACCCACAGTACTACATACCTGGATTATTTTTATTAAACTGTAAGTTCCCTGCTATAACACAGTCTAGGATGACATAGTGTGTCATCTTAGACTGTGTTACCCAGAAACCTACAGAAATAAAATAAGGTTGTTAATCTTAACATGAGCCATGTTTCTCTACTACAATCCAAGAATTATATCCACTAAAATTAAAAATGTTATAAACACAAAGAATCATATATTTAAGAATGTTCTTAGGTTTTCACGGCCACTCAGAATCTTCTGGTTTGGGCCTTCTGGGGTATTATGCCGTGTTATTACGGCATAATACCCCAGAATAAACACATACTTACCTGATGTTATGATATTCATCCAAAAGTGATTAAAAAAATATATTTGCAGAGCGATTTTGCAAAACACCCAACTAGCTTGTGCTACCTACTCCTTGTGGAGTAGGCGTGCACTATCCGCTGTGTTTGTGCAATAGGTGCCATCTGTACGTGTTGCTTAAACTGTATTTAAAGATTCTTGCGGTAGTGCTATAGAGAAACTGTTAGTATGTCATATTATTGAGCATGTCATCTTAAGCAGAACTCCGCTTTATATAGCATGTTATCCTTAAAGGTGTCATCTTGTGAAAGAAAAAAGATATATAGCTATAGCTTATCTATTTTATTTAAAACTTTTATGTTCATATGAGTGTATACGAGTCCACATTGAGAAATTACATATCCGTAACTTCTGTCTACAACCAAACACATTTTTAAAACGTATATTCAACACAGTGTTTATCATTAATAATTGGTAACCATGATGTGGATAGTAACTTTTTATTTTTTATTTAAAATATTTAAATACTTGTTTTATTTAATGTATTTTACTATAGATATTTTACTTGTATATAATATACATACAATCGTAAACTATCAAATTCGTCAGGAGTAAAAACGTTTGTTGGGGAACAATTTTATGTAAATATACAATGCATGTTTTGATTTCAAGTAATATAAGACACACTAGTGATTTGTTAACAAAACTGTTATTTTAACCGGTTACACAATAACAGTTATTTGAGATTTGTATCTGATTGTATCGATGATTGGCAACTGATATTTAACTGTCGTCTAGTGTACCAATGGTTGCCCGTCGAATTGCAAAAAAACCTCGAATACATATCTCAAATAACGGTCATTCAAGTAAGCACCAAAGGGGGATGGGAGGGTCTTTGCTTTGCCACCTAGTGGCATGCTCAAAAATCAACCGACGGTTGATTTATAAGCATGCCACTGTCATTCACCATACAGAAGGGGTATCTTTAGAGCATGTGTGAACAGACTTGCTTATTTATGAGCATGCTTATGTCATTCGCGGGCTTCGCGGCTAGTATTATCAATGCGATCTTCTCAGTCCGCAACAGATGAAACAAATATGGCATATAAAACATTACTTTTCGTGACTTATTATAGGAATCACGAATGTCTGTGGAATACTCGGTCACCGTTGTGTAAAAAAAATATAGTGAGAAATAATGTTTACAAAACTTTATTAATAGGCATGAATGATTCAAATCTTACAATAAAAATTATATAAACTAAAATCAAAAATGTGCGGATGGAAACTCGGGAACTTATTTGATTTATTGGTTCACTTGAATTTTCTATTTCAGTTTGCAAAGTTTCCATATTGAACAAGAGCGTCTCTATTCTATGACAAGAGCATGCCACTAATAAGCATGTGTGTTTGATTGTTAACTTTGGGCATGCTTATTTATGAGCATGCCACTAATAAGCATGCCAGTAATGAGCAAGTGTGTACAGTTGTTAGGGCATGCTTATTAGTGGCATGCTCATTAGCATGCCACTAAAGAAGCATGTGTATCTGTATCTTTACTTATTTTTGATGACATGATGGGCGGGGGGGTCTGGATGGTGATAACGTCAGTAATATTTATTTTATTATTTTTTCTGATTTTTCTGCAAAATTTGGAAACTATCAAGACGAACACACAAAACGTGTGGTTTTTATCATGCCTCTATCAAGTCATTAAATCGTCACATCAAGGAGATCCATAAAAAAATAAACTGAAAAAAAATACCGAAACAAGAGTGTGACCTATAAGAGTGGCTGCTCGTCGTGCTAATGAATTGGTGTGCATAGTACAAACTTTAGACGAATACAAAGATGTTGAATGGCTCGAAGAGAACGATGACGATATCCCAAAAGAACACAAAAGTGAGCAGACACAACATCGAGCAGCAAACATCCAATGTCATCGAAGACTTAAGGCGGCCATACACGCTCCGGTAGACCGTAGAGGTACGTCTGTTCGGTCGACCTCTAGAGACGTACCGCAGCGTGTGTGGTGTTCGCGTGTGGAGGTTTCCAGACCTGTACAGGTGACCGCAGAAGAATTGAAATTCTATACTTTTTGTCTGTGCGGCCGCGGCTGACAAATCTGTGCGTGTGTGGCGCTCTCAGTTTATATTCTCTATTCTTTGCTCTCAGTATCTCTCTATTATGTGGTATTGTAGCAGTGACAGGAAGAGGTTATGTTACGTGCAATGTTTTTTAAATGAAAAGTCGTAAGCATTGTAAAGAAATCGAAATTTATTCGTATTTATCAGTATCTTAAGCGCGTAAAAAATAGCACGATCGACACAAAATTGCTGCAACAACTAAAAGAATTGGAGCCTTATGCCAATATGAATATAGTTATAAAATTATTCGTATAAATTAATTATTAATATTTTTTAAAACATATTTTATAATTTTGATTCGTATTTTTCTCTTTAGATTTAACTATAAATAAATGAATATTTTAAACAAAACTGTTTTATTAGTTACCTGCATGTAATCTTTTCGCAGAACTTTAAACAAAAGGCATCACACGTCTCTGGAATAATTTTACCGAGAGCTTGAGGTGATATGATACTAGAGAATTTAAGGCATTAGTATGATCTCTCCATTGCAAAATTTTTTAAAGGGGTTGTAACCTCTCCCATGCAAAGTTTGCATAGTCGCCGCCATTTTATAAAAAATCTTAGCCACCTATTAAATCTATATAAATCGATAAGAGGACTTTCATAAAAACATAAAACTATTCGGTCATAATATCCTAAAGCGTCGGGTTTCTGAGATATTCACACATAAAAAATGCTATTTTGTACCTATGAAGTGTAATCCAAATGACGCAATTATTATGAAAGTATTGTTAAAAAACTAACCCATAAAAACCAAGTTTTTATTTTACTCCCTTTCTTTGTAAATTATGTTTACTATCATGTAATTAAATAATTGATTGATTGAAAATGAAACATGTCTAGACAAATATCTATGTCAAAAATCTCTAAAA
Organism: Agrypnia vestita; assembly: GCA_016648135.1. Taxonomy (NCBI): domain Eukaryota; kingdom Metazoa; phylum Arthropoda; class Insecta; order Trichoptera; family Phryganeidae; genus Agrypnia; species Agrypnia vestita. The sequence continues at coordinate 99,001 of JADDOH010003108.1, forward strand.
ATACCTCTTTATTATTTGATTTCTTCCCAAAAAACCGAAGTGTGCTGTCATCTGTGAACCAATTGTCATAAATTTTCGAAATTTGCAGTGAAGTACCTATTATACCTACCGACGGAGTAATTCAAATTTTAAATAATCCGTGACGTTATCAGGCCGCCGCACAGTGGATCGAAACCAGTGACCAACTTTCTTTTTTTACTTTTTCTTTATGCGGATGGATAGAGCTCATTAACCTTATCAATAGTTGTCCTATAAAACTTTTTCCTAAACTTTATAGTTTGGGCAAAAAAAACGCCCTAGGCCATCGCCTAGTTTGCCTAAATGAACAGGCCGGCCCTGTGTACAGGCGACCTCTAGAGACATACCGCAGCGTGTATGGTGTTCGTCTTTGCAGGTTTCCAGACCTGTACAGGTGACCGCAGAAGAATTGAAATTTGATTCTTTTTGTCTCTGCTACCGCGACCGACAAATCTGTGTCTCTGCGTGTATGGTGCTCCAGTTGTCAGTTGTGCCGTAGCTGTGACGCGTCGGGTTGCGTTGGGGGAATTCTTTTTTGATTAAAAATGGCGTCGTTGTATCGTAAGCGGTGTCCAATAATCGAAGAATTTATCGAAATTTACAAATCAGAACCATGTATTTCATGAGCTCACTACGGATGTTTTGATCTCGGTAAGGGATCATTTTAAAAGACCCAGGGTAGTAGAAGATTATTATGATGTTTGGGCGAAAGGCATAGCTATAAAATTAAGGGGATTGGAAAGACGGCAGCGAACTACAGCGGAAAAGAGAATAAATGATGTTATTTTCGATTGCGAGATGTATAGTTTAGCCACGCGTTCTCCCCAAAACACTCCCTCGTATGCACAGGCTACTTTCTCAAAGCATTGCCCAAGCAGAAGTTCACCAAGTTCCGGACCAACCTCGCGTACACCGAGCCCCCCACAACGTCATACGAACGCTCGTGTCCATCAATATCAACCAACGAATAATTCAAGCGTAATCCAGTTGCCCATTCCGGAAGTGACTGCCTCTTCATTTATTTCTGATTACAATGATTTTTAATTTTGTATTTTGATTTTTTTCTGTTTTTATTTTATCTCTAATTGTTGTATTTTGATCTCTAATCTTGTATTCTGATTTATACTTTTTTCTTTTATTTCTATAATTGCATTTTGATTACTATTGTTTTTATTACTTATTTTTTCTTTTATTTCTAAAATTGTGTTTTGATCTCAAATCTTGTATTTCGATTGCATTGTTTTTATTTCTAATTTATTCTTTTATTTTTAAAATTGTATTTCGATCTTGAATTTTGATTTATATATTTTTATTATTTCTAATTTTTACTTTTATTTCTGAAATTGTATTTTGATTGCTATTTTTTTATTTCTAATTTATTCTTTTATTTTTAAAATTATATTTCGATCTTGAATTTTGATTTATATATTTTTATTATTTCTAATTTTTACTTTTATTTCTGAAATTGTATTTTGATTGCTATTTTTTTATTTCTAATTTATTCTTTTATTTTTAAAATTGTATTTCGATCTTGAATTTTGATTAATATTTTTTTATTATTTCTATTTTTTTTCTTTTATTTCTAAAATTGTATTTTAATTGCTATTTTATATTTTTTTATTTATTCTTTTATTTTTTAAATTGTATTCCGATCTCTAATCTTGTATTTTGATTTATATTTTTTTATTGACTCTGATTTTTTCTTTTATTTCTGAAATTGTATTTTTATTATTATTTCTAATTTTTTATTTTATTTCTAAAATTGTTCTGTAATTTTGTAGTTTGATTTTTGTACTATAAATAAATTAATGATTTAAACAAAATTGTTTTATTACATACCTGTAGGTAATCTTTTCGCAGAACTTTGAACAAGGCATCGCATGTCTCTGGAATAATTTTACCGAGAGCTTGAGGTGAAATTATCGTACAGAATTTAAGACATTCGTAAGATCTCCCTGTTGCTCAAGAATAGTCAGAAACGATTTTTTTAAACTTCCCACATAGCACATTCATTATTCTTTTGAAAATGTAGAAAAAAAAAATTAATATAATTTAAAATAGAAACATAAACGCGAAATATGTCCAAATGTGCCAGTTCTGGCCACTTTTGATTTAGTTTTGGCCACGTCATTGTGCCAGTTCTGGCCACTTAAGTTTTTATAAGGTTTCTTAATATTTAGAATAAAACTAAAAATAAGATAGGTAAGTAACTATAGGAAAATTATGAATTTTATTATAATTATGATCATGTCGTGCGTTAAAGAATGAGGTAACTTTTAATGCCACACAATACCCGGACAGATCAATTTGAAAAGATAAGAAAGAATTTTCTGCTTGTAGTTTTCTGACAAGTGTATCTGACCTCTCTGGCCGACATTACGGATCTCATTGCAGGGTCCATCATCACGGCCGATGATAGACCCTGCAATGAGATCCGAAACGTCAGAGAGGTCAGATATACATGGCAGAATATCGCAAAAAACTACACGCTGAAGATTCTGAATGGCCGTGAAAACCTGAGAACATTTTTAGAAAGAAATTTAAGCCACGTATTCACTGGGGGACAAATAGCGCAACATTCCGCGCGGCATGTCGCATGAACATCTAAGCTCATGTTTCGGGGACAATGACGCGGTCATTTGACGTGTACACACCGGGACTCACATATCTTGTCGCGGAAATGTCACCCGATGAGGTTATGATGACAGCTGCGGTATCTATTTACACTTCGTCATTTAGCAAACGGGGTTCCGCGCAATTCGAAATGTTTTTTTGGGTCGCAATTTCAAATTAACGAGGTTTTACTGTGGTAAATTGAATACTATTAAAAACAAGGTCCTTTTGCAAATAATTATTGTTTTCACACGTCGCGGAAATGAGATTATGATGACAGCTGCGTATCCATTTATGTTAACGAGTTTATCGAAACGTAAGAGGAGAAAAAGGTGGTAGATGCGAAATTATTTACTGCAAAGAGAAAGAAGGACGGACATTCTATGCGATCTTCGATCGATACAGCTCGATGAGTTCAAGAACAATTTCGTTTCCCCACATTGTCATCTTGACAGATACAGCGCATGCGTATTCACTTGTAAACATACCACGTGGTACTGACGCTCCGCGTAATGTTGCAGTGAGCTCGTTCGGGTACCGTGCGCATGGCAACGTTACCACGGCACGTAGAAATGCCGCGCTATGAAGTGCACGACGTTGCAACGTCACGTAGACTCTATGCCGCGCGTGCTGTTGAGGGACAATTTGTCCCCTAGTAAATACATGGCTTTAGTCCCTTTTGTGGAAGAGGGTAATGACAATATGATTTTAATACTATTTTCTGCAACAGATGCCAGATTACGTATTTGTGGTATAACAAATGTATTAAGTACCTACTCTTCATTCCTTTCCTGGGATAAGTTATTTCACAACCATTATCATTGTCTTCCGGCGCAACAGAGTACAATATTTTTACTACTTTTGAATTTTACTAATGCATAGTCTCCTTCTTTTTGAAAAGAAACACGAAATAGAACCAATGAGGTAGAAATAGAACACATGATATCAAAATATATATTTTTATAAGATGCCTTCTTCAAAGTTGAAACTCACTGCGCAGGGTAATTTGACTTGACAGAAAAGCAGATAGGTAGGTAGGTAGGTACCTACGCTTATAAAAAATTAAAAATACGTCCTGTTCTTTGTAAATATTTTTTGTTTTTCAATAACGCGTCATTTTATATTTATTTATATGTAGTAATGTCGATATATTTTGATAAAAATGAAAATAATTATACACATTTTTTTAATTCTTCTCACCGTCTCCCATATTCACGCCGCTGGCGAAACCACCACAGCTGCAGCTACAAACGCCACCACCAAGAGTAAGTGACAGCCATAATTGAACATAGCATACGTTTACTCGGCGGATCACAAATTAAAAATCAATATCGCAGTCGAGTTTCTCACGACAACTGCGCTATAAATTGCGAAACGCGAGAATAGTTGAAATGAAATAGAAAATTGGAGACGCGATCCCGGCTGCTTGAATCTAGTGCTTTCATTTATATTTTGGATAGAGGTACATACATTCTTATTCACCTACATGTCAACCGTCGAGAGGTTTTATATGACTCATGCGAAAAATTTCGTTCGTGTACGGTAGAGAAGTTACACTTAAAAACTAAAATAAAGACAATAGATATCATACTATATATAACACAGGCCAACGAAAAAAATGTTCGTAAAAACTTTTCAAACCAATTTATCTAAATCTTATGTTTTGTTGGGTGCTGAAAACGTATTTAATGTCAGTTTTTTTTATCACCCACAATTCTCCCACAATATGACATTCATTTTGCATTTAAAAAAATAGGGGAATCTGATGTACAACAATTAAAAAATCATAGTTTTTTTATTAAGTCACAACTTTGACTTAAAATAATTGAAATTATTAAAATGCGAATACTAGGTGCTTATTTTTTTGTATTTCCTCTCCCTTTTCTCTGTAAAGTTTATTGCATAGCTTTTTGCGAAGTGAAGTTTTGTGAAGTGACCAACAGTAATCACCCATCTTGTTGACATTCCACCGTCCCTGGTATCGTTTCTCCATCTCTTTTATGTCCTGATGAATGCGTTCTCCTTGCTCTTCACTCATATCGCTCAAGTCTTCAGGAAAAAAATCTAGATGGTTATGCAAGAAGTGGACTATAAGAAGGTTCATTACATAACCAAGAGTTTTGAACTTGTCTATCATATTAGCTACAGTAAATTCATAGTTAGAGGCTTTAGTATTGCCCAAAAATTTAGTCACAACTTCGTTGAATGATATTCAAGCTTCCTTTTCTTTTGTATTCATCGTTGCATCTTCTGTTTCTTAAACCATTTCCGAAGATCTTCGACACAAACATAACAAACTTTGTGAGGAACCCAACGTTTGTCCTGATTACCGATTTTTACATCAAAGTATACTTTTTTACAAAGTCAGAGGAATGTTTCTCAATTACAAAGTCACCACATACATAACAAAAAGCGTTCGGAGAGTTTTTACAACCACGATTAGCCATATTAGAGTGTGAATAAAAACACACATAGGTTAAACACTGCAATGCGAGTTTATATTAACTGGAAAAAACAGACAGCTGTGTAGTTTATCAGAACTATCTATCTAATAGAATTTGATTTTATTTCCAACCTTATAACAGTAGAATAAACACTATCTATCTAATAAAATTTGATTTTATTTCCAACCTTATAACAGTAGAATAATCACCTACTTAATGATATTTAAATGAAAAAAATATGGGAAAAATTTGTCTTGCTTGGCTATGGAAGGCCCGATTATTTGTAATAAATTGTCAAAATCAGTTGTTGTCATTCGAGTGAAATTGACAAAAGATCAAACATTCGAAGATCGCATAGAATACCCATCCTTCTTTCTCTTTGCAGTAAATAATTTCGCACCTACCACCTTTTTCTCCTCTTACGTTTCGATAAACTCGTTAAAATAAATAGATACGCAGCTGTCATCATAACCTCATCGGGCGGCAAGTGTAAATAGATACGCAGCTGTCATCATAACCTCATCGGGCGACATTTCCGCAACAAGTGATATGTGAGTCCCGGTGTGTACACGTCAAATGACCTCGTCATTGTCCCCGAAACATGAACGTAGATGTTGATGCGACATGCCGCGCGGAATGTTTCGCGATTTGTCCCCTAGTGAATACATGGCTTAAGACTTTATTTTCTTGCCGCCATAGCGGCGGCACTCGAGTAATACGGCAAACCATGCATGCCGCCATAGAAAGTGACTTTTTAACCCTTAGGGATTAAAAAGTCATTTTCACCAGTCTTTGTTTGGGAGGTTTTAATCAGTATCAGAGTGAATTAATGTTTAATATTCTATAAAAAATATTTTCATGGCAGTTAATTATTTACCATAGATACCTACATTATAAATATTCAGAAAATAAATGCAAAATGATGTCACTTGTCTCCTTTTAACTGTTGAAATTGTGTCCAAAGTGAAAAGAATATTTCCTATTCAGAATTGAATGAAGGCTCTCCTGAAGTTTTTGCTACTATGAGTCACCCTGTATTTGAATTATTTCTGTCTGTCTGTCTGTCCCCGTAACTTCGTGTAACATCTTATTTTTATAGTAACCTTTAATAGAATTTTTTTCAAATGATTTTTTTTATAAATATTTTTCTGCTTTACGTGTTACAAAAAAAAAAATCCCATTGATGCTGTTTGTAATATCCACTTTAGCCGAAAGAACGTTTTGCCTCATTTTTGAGTAGTTTTTTATAGCTTTTAATAGCATGCTTTGTTTTTTCTGTCATCTTCGATTAGTCAAATTCGAAGATTAGTTCTTGTGGTATTAGTACTGTAAGAACTAATGTCCTTCTTTAACTGATATTTGTGGTTATATTGGCTTTTCGGACTATGTGTACAGCTGTCTAGAACAGTGGGTCGAAGTCACAACACCGCGTAACACGTCTCGTCCGGGTCATGTTAGGTTTATTATAGAAAACGATGTGCAACTAGATATCAAAGTAGTGTCTGTAATTTTCTATACTTCGAAGAAGAGATGAAAAAGTTTGACAGGTTAAACTGGATTTGTAATACATTTCAAGACAACATACCAACAGAAATGTCAATAAAAGCAAGTGAAGAGCTTATTGATTTATCGGAAGATACGTCGCTGAAAAATACGTTTAATCGCAAGAAATTAGCAAAATTCTAGCTTTTAGTTGCTGCTTTTCTGACGAAGCCATGGAAGTCCTTCTCCCCTTCAGTACCACATACTTATGTGAGGTGAGATTTCTGCCATGGTTACTAATAAAACTAAATACAAAAATAAATTGGACGTAACGAATTCACTGCGATTAAAAGTGACTAAAATTGAAGTCGACGCTAATGCTGTTATGATAAAAAATAGGCAAAAAATGTATCCTTCTCATTAAAATATCACATATTAATATATTTCGTAATGAAAAATTTCGATTATATTTGGAGGTTTTCCTTTTTTCTTAATTGAACAGTCTTTCGCATAGTTACAAAATGTATTGGGAAAATATAAGGCAGGAGGTGGGTCCCGAAAATTTAAAATAAAATTTGGTGGGTCGCGGTCCTGTCAACTTTGGGAACCACTGGTCTAGAACGTTATCTTCGATCAGGTTTTAAGCCATCAGATTCACCCTCATCCATTAATTTTTCTTTGCAGGACAAATTACAGCTTCTTACGAGACTTATCTCGGGATGTTTCATTATCATTCTTTATTCTCATCAGTTCCGCTTATTGTTGGTGTAGTCTATGTATGGCTTAGTTTTACACTTCTTTAACATTGCTTCAATGAGGATATGACATAACACGGTGCCAATGTCAGACGCAACTGATAGCTCACTTCAGAAAGCTATCAGGACTGCTGTACAGAGGTGCTGAGTAGTTTTGGTTTTGGTATCATCATCATAATAGCCATCACAACGCAAATTTCACTGCAAGTACTAGTAGTAATATTAGTTTTTTTATTATCTTTACAGGTACTCCTCATTGGAAAAATATATTGCAAAGAAGTCCAACAAAATATTTGGTAAGCAAAATAGTTCAGTGTAAATCAGAAATATTTGTTGAAACAGTGATAAAACAGTGGTGTTATTGATTTAAGATACCATTAACTTTTATTGATATAGTTTCACATACACAATTGATATAGTTTCACACATTCACACGAATAATTTACATTAAGAATTTTAAAATGAAAACATTAATGAAAATAGATTAAAATGCAGTGGAATTGTTTGCTGTAAAATCCATAAAGAATGGATCAAATATAATATAATATAGACTATAGCTTTTTGGGTGGTTTGAAGATGGTTTGGAGCAGTTGCTTTTTTGGGTCACCACCGTCATGCGATAGAAAAGCTCCAAAGGCGTAGAATATTTGATGATTTATTATCTCGATAAAACAAGTACAACATATACATGAATATGAGTATACATACAATGATAGATACTCTAAAGGCCATAGCCTCCAGCCACCCGCCGGAGGTCTACGTAGGTCTGACATGCCTGCCTAGGGTGTTTGCCTCTTTTATATAATTTACGAACAAAGGAGTCTTGGAGTGCGGCTGTGTGAGTGTGAAGAAATCGTCCGAAATGCTGATGGTGCAATGACCTGCCGGTTGTGCGGGTCTTACTCGTGCCTCTATTTGCTTATGTAGCATTCCTTGCCACTGTGTGGCGTAGATTGGTGGTTTTTCTACATTGTGGTATGAATTCCATAGGATCCCCCCCCCGAAGCGGGGAAGCCGTAGGAGAGCCACGAGACTGCCCACCAATCTAGACAGGTCTGGCTGTAACCTGTGAGTGATAGTATGCGGCTTCCTTCAGCTGGTACATCTCGGTGTGACATTTGTGTCGATATCTGCGGCCGTTTGCAGGTGCTTTGACTTGCCCGCATAAACATGCTAACTAGGGAATGCAATCCCGAGTCGGGATTGGCCTTTCGAGATCCCTCGAGATTAGAATTTCCAATCCCGCGGGATCCCTAAGGATCGGGATGATTAGTAATCAGTCAATGTAGTAGAGTTAGTAGTAGTTTTCGTTATTATGTTAGGTTAATAAAATAAAGCAAATATTATTCAAAGCTATTTTTATTATTTGAATGTGACATGAACAACGTTCCCTCTAATTTTTCTATTGTGTGTGCGGATCTTCGACGCATATGTGCAGTGGCGGTGCGATAAATTTACACCCCCCCTCCCCATAAACACACATACAATTTTTCATTTAAATGTATATTTTTAGGGTAATTATTATACCCAGTGATTTTATATAATAACAACACTAACAAAAACAATTTTTGAAATAAATAAAAAAGATAAAAAAGAAAAAGATATTCGTTGATATAATATGTTAAATACTAAACTTTTTCTTTTATTTATTTTTAATCTATATATTTGAATGTTGCATTTTTTTTTTCAAAATAAACATTTAGAAACATGTAGTTTTTTCACTTTTATTCGAAATTATTCTTATTAAATTTTTAACTATGTAAAAAAATCTTTTTCTGATTTTGTCGCATTTCTATTGTACCTACTTTTTTAAACAGAATACATATACTAATGGACCGGCCCTAGGAGATTCAATGCCCCAAAGCAAAAACACTAGAAAGTAGGTAATTAATTTTATGAAAATTGCATTGTGCATGTATTGTATGATGCATTCGAGCAAAACTAAAATCTGGCAAAGGAAACATTCTTTTATAACGTTGACTGGGCGGAGGGTAAAACTGTGTGCGGAGACATTTTGGTAGGTGTGCGCGCGCACACGTGCACACCTTACAGGGAACATTGGACATGAATATAAGTTTTAAGTAATTACTAAAAGCTCCATAGACATACACAATTAAACATACAAAACATAAAAAAATTAAATCATCCACTTAATCTATGGCTGAATTTGAAAATGGCATCGTAGGAAGCTGAGCATGTCGATTATTTTATCTAGGCGGCATCTTATTTCAAATGATAGATACCCAGCAGCTGAAAAAGTCCTTTCGGACTCAACGCTGGTGGGGGACCAATGAAATTAAACAATATTGTAGACGAATTCTAAATATAAGCCTCTAATTCCCCTAAATTCACACAGATTCATCTCTTTTTTTATGAAAGTTTCCAATCTGCCTGTATCGGAGAGCATGCAAGGAGGATTGGATTTATTTACTTTTAAAGCATCTTTTAATCCCGACAATCCCAATAATCTCGTCCGATTTTTCGGTTCGCGATTGATCCCGTAAAATGCCCCGAGATCTCGCGGAATCGGGATTGCATTCCCTAATGCTGACCAAGTTTTTTCTTCAGGCCGGTGCCGCGGTCCTATATATGACTGAGTCAGCTTGTTTTGTAATTCAATCTTATTGTGCTCCAGCTCGCTGCTGCCAGAGTATTTATTTAACGAGAGCAATAGGAACCCGGAACCCAGCACCATTAGATAAACATAAGCAGCTTAGACAAAAAAATCAGTAATCAACATCTGTGTATGAAAATTTTAATGATAGAAGACTGTAATAGAGAGAATTTATGCCTACCTATGCCGATAGTTAGTTACATATATATCAGTTAACAATGTTATAGGTTGCCGTATTCGAGTACTTCAAGACTGGCAAATCCAAATTCGCGTGGCGCTTCCGCTGCTCCGGGGCACTCATCACTCCTCGGTTCGTGATGACTGCTGCCCAGTGCTGCTTTCAACTCGGGTAGTGATATTCTTTTGCATTTCCTAAATCATTATTTTATAAATACTAAAAATAATATCTACTAGGGAATGCGCCTCAAAACAAAACTCTTCTAATAGCTCATCCTCCAGTCCTGAAGCAAGCCTCGTTGCAAATTAAGATGACCTACTGAATTATGAAAAAGACTATGGGTGGCACCTAGCCACGTCATCAGAGTCATGTCGGCAGGAACATCGGCAGGGCACAGACCATTACCATTTATCTACTGGACTTGAGCCGATCAACGTCTTTAGCTCCAGTTAAATAACATAAATCATAAACTGTTGTAATGTATGTATGTTCTGTGACCCTTGTATTCTTTAAATTCTATTTATTCCCATAAATTTGCTTGGGCCGGGACATTTCCCGGACAAATATTTTCTCTAGTTTCTTCTCATCGCATCCTGTACCAAACCAGTTCATCCCCATGTTTCCCCTGTAATGATTTTATTACATCTGTGTACATTACAATCGGTTCTCGACTTACGACGGGGTTTGGTTCGGTCATAAGTTGAATTTCATATAAAAATAAATAACATAATTATCTTGTACGACATAAGAAAATGAACTTTGGTAAGATGAACACTTTATTTTGCCAGACAATTTAGAGTTCACAAGAGTATATGTTGTTTACAATGCTTATTAGTTTGAAGTTAGATTCTAAGTGTTTAACGGGCTGTGCTCCTGGCGTCACGGTTCGGTCCTTTTCGGATGCCTTCGTGCATGTCCGCCGACAGCGCGTAGACAATAATTATAATAGACATATATGTACATCAAAATTAATAAAACGCGCGGTTCATTTTTTGGCAGCAAATACAAAGTTACAGGTAATTTTAATTTGTGCATGCAACCTTGTGCGGCCTTTTGAGTGTTCGCAGTCAGCAGGTAGTATAGCGGACCGAATAAGGACACTCCGTGACCAATGTCCCTGTATAATACCCTGAATCAGAGTAAAATCAAGGGATTTGTCCCGACAAAAACTAAAGATGACGCAATCGATCGCAGAAGCACACAATTAAACACTAGAAGCATGCAAGATATAAGTGTCATTTATATTTGATGATAACTATAATTAAATGTAATAAAAAATAAATTTTCGGAAAAAAATTTTTTGCCTCTCTCTTCAAACGAAAGGTGGGCGTTTACAATATTTATATAGATTACAGAATTCTGTTGTAGAAGGAGGGAAATCGCCCACGCTTTTATTTGGAGAGTGAGGCAAAAACTTTTTGGCCGAAAATTTATTTTTTATTTTTTGGCGTGGTATAAAAAATGTTTTTCTTCATGTAATATAATTTTCAAACTTTTAGTCTTAATGATCTCGTCTAATCTTGTATGGTGGATAATAATCCATCGCTGGATACACTTCTGTCTGAAACATGCACCGTCTTTTAGTGAGCTCATTAACCCTTAAGCACTGACGTGTCATTTTGTAACACTACTACAGACGTACATATGATATACATACATCTGCATTTTGTAGATATTGTTGTGAATATTGTTTTCTATTTAGTTATGGATATTCGATATTAAATAGGGTATATAAAAAAAACAGTAATATTATTCATAGAAAAATATTTATTTATTTTTCAATGAATAATATTATTGTTTTTTTTTTATATCCTAAGTAGGAATGAAATTAATATTTTTAAAAAATCTAAACAAAAATATTCTTCAATTTATTATTTGGTTTTTTTGTTTACTAAGGACGGTTTTAATTATAAAAAAATCACAATCTCGACATATCTCAAAATTAAGCACTTTAATAGTTGTTACAAGTCGGTTTAGAGCACTGCAAACAGACTGGTTTGCCGCATGCTAGACAGCCGTATTGGGTTTTATGACGTTTCAGCTTGAAACATATGTAGCAATTCTTCATGGATTCAAATTTATGAATTTCAGTGCTTGTTTAAGCAATTTCAATAGCCTTATCCTTACCTAAGATACGGCCAATAAGACTCTAGAGCTCTTGTGAAAGTTGCGGCTTCGTGAACCTTCGCTCACGGTGCGGCGTTACTAAACTTTTTCCAAGATTTTTCATGAACAATAGATGATCCGAAGAGTTATAATTTGACATTATACAAGAATAAAAGAACAAATATCCAGAATCCTGTAGAATATGACCAATGGCCATCGTCTAGGCCAGCCATACTCAACCTGCGGCCCGCGGGCCACATGCGGCTCGGCAAGCTTTTATATGCGGCCCGAAACACATTTATTATCAGGAACGAGATTAAAAATATCTGGCATCGTTTTGAATATTTTGAAATACACGTGAACAAAAAGACACACTTCTGTCATTTTAAAACCAGTGATTTCTATGATTTAATAACGAATTTATTATTTCAACCATAGATAGTTTCAACCACACAGTGCAGGTTTTGTGTTTGTCATGTAATTTTTTAGCCATTTTTTTAGTGGTCCTCGTATTTCATTACTGTCAGTGAAATCTCGTATTCCAGTGTGTCGGATGCTTTTTTGAAATCTATAAATATTATTCCTACTGTTTTAATCATTTAAATGACTCACAATATTTTGAGTATATCCAAATTTTTGTATTATACAAATTGATATTGTTTTTATTTGTATTTTTAATGCATTGTGTCTTTACGGTTTTCCACCGTAATGTGGTCTGTGCAACTCTGGACATTTTTTCCTTTTATAATTCCGTACCTCATTATGTCTGTAATAAGGTGATGGTTTTCGTTTGCGTTTATTAATCTATTGTTTTTGTTAAGAAGCTAATCAAAAATAAATGCTTGGATATAAGTTAGTTTTGAATTTTATTTTTTTCATTATTGTATTTTGAGTATACCTACAGATATGATGAAAATAAATTTCATATACGGAAATAAGCTGTTGTTTATATTTGAGCTGGTATTGGCTGGTATTGGCTGGTATGCTGGTATTGGCTAGTATGCTAAAGATTATTATATTATTGTCATTCTGCTATAGTTAAAAATATATTTGTCGATTAATCAAGTGGCGACGCCCTAATCTTGAATCGAACGGTTTTCAACCAATACTGTTTTTCCTTATATGATTTTTTTTGTCATATCACTATAATGTTGCGGCTCGCGTAACTTAGCAAACATGTGTATGTGGCCCGAAGAAAAAAAGGTTGAGTACCGCTGATCTAGACCTTCTTGCACAGCTGTATTTTGCACACTTTTCATCTAAAGAATCGACACCCCCTTTTGTTGAGTTATAAAATGAAATTATTTCTGGAATCCTTTTAGGGTAATCCATACTCTCTTTGTGGTGCATGGATGATATCACAGTGACAGTTTTGTTTTTTTTTTAACATAAGACAGGAGGGTAAATTCTTTCGAGAAAACATATACAGCGGAGTGTACTTCGCGGTTTTTCAAAAAAGGTGGTATTTTCCTTTTATTTTTTTGTGTTCCAATGTATGTCAATCTATTTTTTATTAGTTCTCTACATACTTCAATAGTGGAAAAGTAGTTGTCAGCAGTGATGTTTCGATTAGTTCTCATAATAGATTTTGCTAAACATAATACGTACTACGTTGGCACGAGTAGTTTTGTCTCTTCGTCGGTTAGCCCGTTCCCATCACTGTTTTTTCCCGTATATTTCGCGTGCATTCTAGAGATAACTGGTTGTACTATCAGTCAGACATTTTATTTCCAAGCCATACTTACATGGTTTATTTAATTGTAAATAGTTGCGGGTATTTTATACGAACCGTATGTTTTTCCGAGAAAAGATTCTCGACGTTTCGTTGAATGCTTATTCAACGTCATCAGGAAGACGACCTTTACCTGCGAAGGTAGAGGGCGGACTGATTACGGCTTTCGAGGCCGTAATCAGTCTCCAAATTTATTTTCTTTTCCCCTTTCCATTCCAAGACTTTTTTGTCTTTATTTCACCAGCTCCACGCCACAATTGTGTTTTTTTTAATTTTTTTTTTAAATATAATAGTTTTTTTCATAGCTGAAAACTTTTATTTTGCGAGTTATTACATGATACTATATTATTACTACCTGTTCGTACCCGGCGTTGCATGGGTTAAGGATTAAGTTGAAAATAAATTTGTGGGGGAAACAAAGGTTTGATTCGAATGGTATAGATTTACATCGAAAATATATCAGGGGGAGGAGAAAAGGTAAAAGGGGAGGGGGAAATATAGCCAATGTAACCTGCCGAGTCCTAAAGAATAAGTTTCCAAATTTTGAGTCCGATCGGTCGAACGGTATAGATTTGCATCGAAAATATATCAGCGGAGGGGAAGGGTTAAAAGAATAGGGGGGAAATGCCGCATATGTTACCCGCCGATTCCTTAAGAATAAGTTTCCAAATGTTGAGTCCGATCGGTCAAACTGTACAGATTTGCATCGAAAAAATATCAGGGGAGCGGAAGGGTTAAAAGAATAGGGGGGAAATGTCACCTATGTTACCCACCGAGTCCTTAACAATATGTTTCTAAATTTTGAGTCCGATCGATCAAACGGTACAGATTTGCATCGAAAATATGTCAGGGTGAGGGATAGTGTGTGAGAATAGGGGGAATTGTTGCCTATGTTACCCGCCGAGTCCTTAACAATATGTTTCCAAATTTTGAGTCCGATCGATCAAACGGTACAGATTTGCATCGAAAATATGTCAGGGTGAGGGAAAGTGTATGAGAATAGGGGGAATTGTTGCCTATGTTACCCGCCGAGTCCTTAACAATATGTTTCCAAATTTTGAGTCCGATCGATCAAACGGTAAAGATTTACATCGAAAATATGTCGAAAAAGTGTGCAAAATTTGAATCGAATCGGACAAACGGTGTGGATTTGTATAGAGAACAGACAGACAGACAGACATTGAGTTTTATAGGTATAGATTTTGATATGCTATTTTTCAAAACCAATTCAGGGATGAAGCAAAGGTTTTTCCTCGCATGTTTTGCAAAAATAGCATTTTTCTCCCACTTTTTTTTCCGTTTTGCTTTCCCCCTGGTTGTAAATATATTAAGTGTGTAGTTCCGTCGAGAATTTCTTCCGTATCTGCTGTGGCCGCGGTTCTGTGATTTGGTTTGGGAGCCCTGAGGTCTCCAATGAGTGACACGAGCAAAGTTGTCTATTCTTCTTATCACTCATTGTTATCGTTACATTTCCACTTTCTACTGTCCAGTCTTTATGCAAGGAATTTTTATGAATTTACAAAAGAAACTTCTGGCCCTCAGAAAAATTGTTTTCTGGAGTGGTGGACCACTTGAGTGTCTTCTTTATAAACAGTATGATGAGGTATATTGGTCGGCCACATCAACACCACCCACATATTTATTCAAATTGATTAACTATATAAACAAAGACAATAATGCACAGCTGGAGATGAGATGTTGACAACAGGATGGTGCAATAACTACTAGTATACTTTTGTAACGTCGATATCTGCTAAGGTGCGGCCTGAAATATGCTATCCCTCGATCATAGCAGCGTTTTTGAGCCATTCTAGAATATGTCTTGCAATTATATTTCAAAAACTTAAGTAAAAAAAAAAAAATTGTCCGTAAAAATACTTATTGGTATTTTTACGGACACTCGACATTGGAGAGGAAAGGGTTAAGACTTTGAACATTCGACATAGCGTATTTTAAATCCTCATACTTTAGTATCAACTGTTTGCATGTCCAACTTTGGGAACCACTGCGCATTGTCTAGCGCAGTGGTTCCCAAAGTTGACAGGACCGGGACCCACCAAAAAAAAAAATTTAGGGACCCACCTCCTGCCTCACATTTTCCCAATTCATATTGTAACCATACAAAAGACTTTTCAATTAAGAAAAAAGAAAAACCTCCAAAAATAATCGAATTTTTTAATTATGAAAAATGTGATATTTTAATGGAAAAGATGAAGTTGTTGCCTCTTTTTTGTCATAACAGCATTAGCGTTGACTTCAATTTTTGTCGTTTTTAATCGCAGTGAAATCAATACGTCCAATTTATTTCTGTATTCAGTCTTAATAGAAACCATTACCAAAAATTCCACTTCACATAAGTATGAGGTAGTGAAGGGGAGGAGGACTTTCATGGCTTCGTCAGACAAGCAGGAATAAGTGTCAGCAACTGAAAGCCAGAATTTTGCTAATTGCTTGCGATTAAAAGTATTTTTCAGCGACGTATCTTCTGATAAATCAATAAGCTCTTCACTTGCTTTTGTTGACATTTCAGTTGGTATGTTGCCTTGAAATGGATTTTAAATCCAGTTTACCCTGCTGAACTTTTTCATTTCTTCTTCGAA
Source organism: Agrypnia vestita (assembly GCA_016648135.1). Taxonomy (NCBI): domain Eukaryota; kingdom Metazoa; phylum Arthropoda; class Insecta; order Trichoptera; family Phryganeidae; genus Agrypnia; species Agrypnia vestita. The sequence goes on from JADDOH010003108.1 coordinate 115,543, forward strand.
GTTGGCGTTAAAGTTATTTTTCAACTATGTTGAGTGAAAATTGCAGACACTACATTGATATCTGGATGCACTTAGTTATCTATAATAAATACGACACGACCCGGACGAGACGTGTTGCGCGGTGTTGTGACTGCGAACCACCTAATATCCGCTCGCGACCCACCAGTGGGTCTAGCGGGGTATTTCTTTATTGTAACTGTTTCATGATGTTTAACTTTTTACATGGATGGGATATTAAACAACTATCAAACTTAAATATATTAATCAAAATTTTAATTTAAGGTGTGGTTTGAACATTCTCATTAACTATCCTAATTTTGAATGTCCGTCTGTCTGTCCATAACTCACTGGAACCAGACAGGAATCACAACAACACTGATGATGACTAATTTACTTTTTTTTCCAGACACACAGCGTTTAATGTGTTAAAACAGCTACATATATTACCTATTACATATAAATAGATATGTTTCTGACTGAGGCTGTATTAAAAAGTCATTTTTTGAATATCTGTATTGATGGTACTGTGTTCCAAAGTACTTTCTTGAAGGGTATGTGATTGATAATGCTTGAAAAGATAGATTCATTACTCCCTTTCTTTTAACTCGTAGCGTCTGCTTGCTTGTCTGACAAAAAACTTGATCGATTTTTAACCCTTTTCCCATGATCGAATCGAGCTAAAACTTTTCAGGAAGAACCGTGGCGACGATAAATATGATCTAACAAATTTTCGTTAAAAAAAATTAATAATTATAGTATAATTTTGTATTTCTCGAAATTTTAATGGTTTTTTCAAATTGGAATCATTATAAATGAGTAATTAGCCCGACACGTGTATAGATACGAAACCTGATTCAAAGCGAAAGCGAGTATTGTAAAAACTTGGTTTTTATGGGTTAGTTTTTTTTACTGTTCATTTTATGTTGTAGTGCCGATACAAACGAACCAGAATTTGAGTACAGACCTACCCAATTGAAAATCAGTGCTGGAACTATCAATTTGCATTCCATCAGCGTGGATCGTAATGTGAAGACAATAATCACCAACAGGGGATTCGACAAAGACTATCATTCTGACATCGCTATAATAGAGGTAAATCAATACTTGACATGATACATTATGTATTTATTTGCATACAAACATGTGCGTTAGGATTTTCAAGTGATTTTATAACTGTTAATGAAAAAGGGGACATCTGAACAATTGTGTCTCAGTTAGGTTGCAATCCAGAGATGCTGCGGCAAAAGCAACACCATGCTGTGGCACATGGAATATCACTTTGCGTAATGATAACCTCAAACATTGTAAAATTACTACTAAATGCAATTAGTGTATATCAGAGCACATTGTATATACAGAGTATAACGTGGCTAGTCCATAATATTGTAAAGGTCGATTCCTGCCTAAATTATGAGTCAAAATGTTCCAACATCATTGTCTTACAGTTATGGAGGTAAGAGACTTCAAAGTTTGCATTTTTTTAAATATTTTTAATATATATTCTGTAAAACATTTCAAATCATAGAAGTAACATAATATACGGAACTTTATAAGTTTAATCACTTCAATATGAAACAGATAAAATGATAAAAACTTTGTGGAACAATTTCTGTTCATACTGTTGCATTGAAAAGATTAAATTGATACATTTACTACTTAAGTCCTGAAAACAATTGTAGTATTAGTAAGTATAGTATGTAGTAAAAGATTCTCCCTTTCTGCACATCTGTTTTAATTATGAATAAAAATGTGTATAAGGGATTGTCAACAATCCTGAATTCAGTTTTCTCTGATTTTTTTTAAAAATCAATGTTACCTACTATAACTTACCATCCCTTCATTTTATGGAGGGGTAGGCAGACATAATGGAATACCAAATTCTTCTGTTGTGACACATCATTCATATTATTCTTGCCTCGTTCATTAATCTTCTCATGCACTGTCGGTCTGTTTGTTCAGTAAATTCTGTCCTCAAATTTATGGTCTAATTTGATCATCCAGGATTTCCATGTAAATACATTCTTATTTTTTATATCAAGATTTAATTACTGTATAAAATAAAAAAAATTCAATTCAATTAACTAGTGTGTTATTTTATTTTTAAAATGATATTTCAATTATTAGAAACTTTTTATTCATTACGAACATACATTTGTATCCGATCGAGTTAAGGTTTTGAGAAATTGAAGGATATTTATCGAGTGAAGAGTTAAAACACATCACAATCAATAATAACTATAATTATAATTGGATGATTTATATAGTGCCGTTTCCGTGAGTCCTCACCTCAAGAGCTCTTCACACAAAAAATTTACAGTCCAAAACAACTCGCTGGCTAAAAAACTTATTTACTATTACTTATACACTAGATATCGTGCAAAAAAATGGAAATGACGGTTAAAACTAGGCTTGAGCGTGCCAGTATGAATTGGGTATTTTTTCAGAGTGCATGCTAGAAGTGGAAAACATTTGATAGGATATCAACACTATCAAGTATAGAACCATCATTTAGATCATGTGCCACTGTACTTAACTCTGTCAAACTCTAACATTACAGAAATTAGATGAATAACTAAAATCTCCCCAATCAAGCACTATACCCTGGACCCCATACCAATTTTGCTTTTCAAATCCTGCATTCTTCCGAACTAGCATATTTTCTTTGCAAACTTTATAATATGTTGCTGGGCACTGGAGAAGTTCCTGACGATCTGAAAAGTGCAATGGTGACTCTAATTCCATAAACCTTTGTTAGAGGCAGAAGACCTCAATAACTACAGACCTATTTTAACGTACCACTAACTGCCAAACTGCTTGAAAGGATTGTGTCTTCGCGGTTGAATACATACTTACATGGATGCACACAATTTATTTAGTAAATTTCAATCAGCCTACAGAACACACCACTCCACAGAAATCGGACTCCTTAAAATCTTCTGTGTACATTTTTTTTGGCTATTACATCTCGGATCGTTTTCACACAGACTGACAAAAGATGGCTCGTACGCATAACACGATTATGTCACATATACATCTACTAACATGCTCTGCTTTCAACAAGGATGCTTAACTACAGCGCTAACAGCCCCGATAATGGACCTTGCAATATAATCCTAAGTGTTGTCCCGAAAGGTCAGAGATACATGGCAGAATAGCTCAGAAAGCTCACACACAGAAGACAATTCTAATTTAATCATTTTATTTTAGATGCAGCATACATACATGAGGACTAAGCTAATTAATATACTGCCTTATAATCAAGATCACATAGTTAATGAACATTCCTACTGCTACAGCGCTGCATACCATTATTATTTTTGCTACGTAAGTGCTACGTAATCTTTAATAATAATTAGGTATAATATATTTTGGAGCACTGAATGACTATCGATGAAGCTCCATAGACATTGCCTGCTTCACTGTGTGGTCTCCGTCTTATGTGTCCGACCGTATCATCTCAGCTGTCGTTCTTCCAACTTATTGTTTATGTCCGTGACACTCAGGCTATCACGAATGTGTGAACTTTTAATCCTATCTTTTAGTGTTACTCCTTTCGGCTGTTTCAAGTTTCCTAGCTTGTTTGCGCTTTGTTTATAGATAAATGTGTTTATTTCTCAAATTACACATATTTCAGCCCCGTCATTATGCCTTGGATAAACCACATTTCACCGGGATATATACTAAAGTTGAAATCAAGGGAATGGAATGCTGTATGAACAAAACAAACATCACTGAAGGGGAACTGGAACGACGAATCTGCACCTATACTGAACCCAATTCAACCTTTATATGTCCGGTAAATGACAAATTCGTAATCCATATACTATATCAATCCCTATGTGTACTATTGAATATGCAAAAATATTATTTTCATTTTATTACTGAGTTATCTGAGTAACACAACATTGAGGCATTAAAAATATTTATTTTTTTAACATTGTTTAATAATATTTTTATTATTTAACATTTAATAATTGTTCAAAAATATAGAGTAGGTAAATTGAATAGTTTAAAATAGTGAATGAAAATAAAAAAATTCCAGATTCGACATTATATGTTGGTAGGGATACATACTTTATGTATAGCTCTAACTAAAAATGTGCTGTACACATGTTGTATTGCAGAATCGTATGAATTTTTCCTATTTTAACTCAAAACTTTTGATAATCATATAAAAAAATCATTTCGATAATCATAAGAAAAACATTATAAATGTAAGAATTGCAGAAAGATTCATGTAATTTGTTCTATCCCCATTAATAGTAATTTTGAATGTCCATTCGTAGCCGTAACTAGAATCTTATAGTCAATCTCCATTTTCCATATTTCCTTCTTCCATCTTCAAAATGAGTATTATTTCAAATAGTTCCTACACATAAACGTTTACATTTTAGATTAATTTCCCAATGTACTTTTTTGTTTTGACTAATTAATATATAACTAATACAAAATAAAAAGTACGCCATTGTTGTCAAATTATAGCTAGTATTACAATGAAAAAAATTTATTCATCAATGTGATAGGTGACCTGTTCATTTTATATTTACAGTTTTTCGATGTATTTAATTATTGAAATAAAATGAGTATTTAGGTATGAAATAAAACAGTATATCCTTGACCCCGCGGTGAGAGGGCACACTCCTGAAGGTGATGTGATATGGCTCCAGTGAAACATCCAAAATCGAATCTCTAAACATCCATACTTGCAAACACCTTCAGCATTCTTAAACTGGTATAATATTAATACCAGGCCAAGAAGACTGGCAATGTGTCAATTCCAATTAGAAGCTCATCGTTGGTTGTTTAAATGAGGGGTATAAAAGCAAAGGCAGCAATATCCCACTGACATTTTTCTAAGGTGAATACAAAAAACCTGTTACTACTCAAGAAAATTTCTCTTGAATCTATGAAACCTACATCTTATTGGGAAGAACTTCTGAAAAACAATTGCCACCTCAGTGTTTTCCTTTTATATACACATATGTTTAAATGAATATTTAACTTTTTAATATGGATATTGCTGTGTTGGCTAACAAACAGTGAACATTGCTGCTTTTGTTATGTACATAATTGAATATCGCTATCTTTGCTATGATTTTTCAGTTTAAAATCGACATCAACTTTCACTTTGGTATGAAGCGACCATTTTGTCATACGACACAGCCTTGAAGGTTTGCTTTTGACACTAGGAGCATATTGCTGTCTTTGCTTGTAATAGTGATTTTGGAAGGGATAGAGCTGTATTTCCTATAAAATCTGAAATTCAGTACATTCTAAATTACCAATCCTCGGTGATTGGATTAATAACATCTTTAAAAAAAAATTTATATTTCTGACTGCTTTTATTCCCTTCACATTTTGTATGAAAAGTAATTTGTTGACACTCGGAATAATTTTCATATTCTTTTCTCTGACAGGAGAACATGGGGTCACCACTTGTGTGCGCAGGGCGGCTTGCCGGAGTGGCATCACAATCCCGGTTTGTTTTAAAACACAACAAAACCGTGAATGTAACTCTTCTGCTCTCCATATATACGGATGTTTACGACTTTAGAGCCTGGGTTGAGTCCATTTTGCCTGTGCAGAGTAATGCTTTTTACCATTTTCCAAACGGAATGTTTATAATTTTGCTAGCAATGTTTATCACCTGTGTATGCACACTGCTGTAGGTTCGAAATGTAAGGTAATGCTGGCTGAACGTCTGTGAATATTACTACATTTTTCCTAAAATAAAAACAGATTATTGTATCCTGCCATAGAAGCTGTCTAAAATAAAAGGAGACATGAGGAATTTTTCTTGTTATTTATTTATATATTATAATTTATATGTGTTGTTATTAATCCCATAATTATTTACCGAAGTACAGACCGCCGAAGATCTATATACTTTGGATGAAATGTAAACAGTTAAAAGGAAATATGCTTGGTTTTTTTCACTATTTCTGACATATCTTTTATTAAATGTTACTGTCATGAAAATGAAGATTCCTTGGGAAAAACAATGAATGTAACTTTTTTGTGAAACTGACCTTTTAATGCCATCTGTTGACTTTTTGGGGTATTATTTTATACAATAAATCAGAATTGGGTAAAACTGTCATGGTCTGCTGAAATAGTTCAATTTAGTTTATCCATCGCAATAAACAGGAATGTCCGCCCGCCGAATGTCAAAAAATGTTATTGTCAATATGACAGTATAGGTCTTTTCATATAAGCTTGCAATTGAGTTAGTGTGGGTGCAGTGCATAATACGCGCATTGTTTCGTTGTTTACGGATACAAGAGGGGTGTATCTGTAAACTTAACACAGTGAAACAATGCGCGTATTACCCACTGTACCCACACTATCTCAATTGCAAACTTATATGAAAAGACCTATACCTACATACGTTTAATATACCTACATACACGCCAGTAGCACACCTCCACTGCGAAATCACAGCAGCGAACTGCACTAGTTTCGCCATGATTTGTCCTTTGTAGGAGAGGCGGAACAGAAGAGAAACTGCCTGTTCTAGCGTATAGATTTGACTATAATTCTATCTCTTTCCCACGTGGTTTCGTCGATCTCCTCCGACGCCAGCTACACCTCCGCACACCGGCCGCCGCATTGTGGAGTATTTGACCCAAAAAGTCGGTCAAGAACGTCACGCGAGAGTTGAGTTGCGGCAATCGGAACAAAATGTCATCGTTATCAGAGTCAGAGGAGAAAGGCGTAAAATTCGAAGAATTTGGGTGCACGAGATTAATGAAAAAAGAAAGAAATTAGGAGAAAACCGATTATGTAAAGAACTACAGTCACATGAAGATCGTTTCTCTATACATGTTTTAGAATGAGCCCAAATAGTTTTGAAGATTTACATAATCTTTTGAAGGCACATATTACAAAGCAAAATATTAGGTCCTTACATATGAAATTGGCGTTTAGTAAGGGAGGAACTTAAAGCCGATTTTTTTTATTATAATATATTTATTTAATCAAAGTATGTACCATTGCTATCTATGTACTTTTGCTATCTCATAGGTAGTTCATCGATCCCTTTACTAAAAAAACCATTCGGACGGGAATCAATAAAATCTTTGAAGGCGGTTTGGACTGCCCCATCGGAGTTGAATTTTTTCCTTTGCAAGAAGTTATCCAAATTTCGAAAAAAATGGTAATCTGTTGGGGCAAGGTCCGGAGAGTATGGTGGATGTCTTAGACATTCCAATTGAAGCTCCTCTAATTTGGTAGCCGTCTGTTGTGCAGTGTGTGGTCTAGCGTTATCATGAAGCAGCAGTGGCCTAGAGCGATTAACCAGCCTCGGTTGTTTAGCAGCTAGCTTTTCCATCATGGTTTGCAGTTGCTGACAATAGACATCTGCCGTAATCGTCTGGCCAGATTTAAGAAAGCTGTAGTGAACGACACCAGCACTAGTCCACCAAACGCTCACAAGTAACTTTTTTGGAGTCAATTTTCGCTTGGGGCATGGTTTGGCTGGTTCGGCAGGGTTCAGCCATTGCGATGAGCGCTTCCGATTATCGTACAGGATCCACTTTTCATCACAGGTAATGATTCGATTTAAAATCCCTTCATTATTGTGCCGGTTGAGTAATGCAACGCAGCAGTCAACGCGCGTTTGTTGATTTGCTTCACTCAATTCGTGAGGTACCCACCTTTCAAGCTTTTTCACCTTACCAATTTGCTTCAAGTGGATTAAAACAGTTTTATCACTAACACCGCAGCCTGCAGCTAACTCGGATGTGGTTTGCGATGGATCCGCTTCCACAATAGCCTTCAATTCTTCATTATCAACTTTGGTCTCCGGCCGTCCACGGGGCTTGTTCTGCAGGTCGAAATTTCCAGAACGAAAACGTTGGAACCAAAAACGCACTGTGTTTTCTTTTGCGACACCGTCGCCACACACATCATTAATCCTTCGAGCCGTTTCTGCAGCACTGGTGCCACGGTGGAACTCGTACTCGTAAATAACGCGATATTTCAAGTTTTTCATTTTGTAAACTGAGTGACGCAAAGTAAAAAACAATTGAGGAAAAAACAAATGAATTATAATTTTCAAAACACAAATACATGAGTAAATAGTTGTATAAATGTGGATTTGGAATTCCTAACCAAAGAGAAGATATTTGAGATCAAATTTGCCAGTATGGCAAAATGCCAATTTCATATGTAAGGACCTAATACAAGGTTTAGGAAAGCTATTTCTAGCAGAGAAAGATTAGCCTTAACTTTGAGGCAAGCATATTGTTTATTAATCTTCTTCTTCAAACACAGCAAAATTTTTAAATTTTTTCAATAAAAAGGTGGTGTATACAAGTTAATTTCTATAAATTATGTTTATTAATCAATCTAAGTAAATCTGCATGTCACTAACTCCACAATTATTGAAGCATAAGTTACGACGGTAAAGGAAAATATTTTTTTGGCTTAATTATTTATGGAAACTGAAAAATAACTGTTATCCATGTTATTTTCTGAATTATTTTGATTTGTGGTGGGTTAAATCAGTAGGCATTGTAGAATGTGGTAGAATGTAATATTTAATAGTGTCAGTAACTGTTGCTTCACTGATCATGAAGTAGTTTCCTGGCGCAGCAGGAGCATATTTGCTGGTATTTCTTAGAATAGAGGAGTTAGAAACTGGTGCAGTAGGGTAGCTTTCAGAAGTTGCGGTCTCCAGATCATTCAGCCTCCATCAAAATTCGGGCGATATCAAATTTGACTTTTATTTGTGTTCGCTTCGATAGTTTTTTGTATGTATCGGCATATCCCAAAAATAATAAATCTACACCGTCACATTTCACATCAACTTTTTCGTCACTTCTGTTGCGATCTCTTCTATTTTGTAAGTACTGGATCATTCTATCTATTGGATCGGGATACGGATTACTTCTTCTATGCCTTCTATAAATTTGTTGAGCGTTTTGAGTTTCTTGCGGACGAGAAATTTGTGCACTTTCACTATATTTTTCACTGTCTCAAGTAGTTTCGTCTCTGGCAGATGGAGAATTAGCAGAATTAACGTCTTCCACATTCGGAGATGCCATACTGCTTTGAGTCTCATTCGGTGTAACTGCTGGTTCAATGAAACTCATGTGATCTGCCCAATTCCAATTTTGCAGTTTTTTTGCGGCTTGACCACTAGTACTCATTTTAGACAGCTTATACTTTTTGAATGAGTCTTTCAAATTCTTCCATTTCGTTTTCAAAAACATGACTGAAAAATAACGAAATAAGACAAAATTAATTATATTTTCATTACAGATTCCTGACTACTGGAGATTCCAACAAGACATTATCGTTCTCATTTCATATAGGGAATTCAACAGTTTCAAAAATAGTGACCGAAGTATGTGTAAATTTTTTGCCAATAATTGCGAGTAATCAAGAACTTCAGTAATAATATATATTTTTTTTAAATAATTTTTCAACTAATTTAGAAAAACAAGAAACAGAAGACATTTCATTTTGATATTTTGACAGTTATGAATTATGAACAGTTACCCTGATGAATGAATGGTAATTTCTGAAACATGTTGGCGGAAATACTCACATAAATGTAGATATATACAAATAAAATAATCAATATTTTTTTTTAAACATGTAATACAGTTTATTATTATTATAATAACTACATACCTTCTTCATTTAATTCCCTCTGGATGTCTCTCCATGCCTGCAATTTTTTCATATTATTTTTATAGTCTGGATGACTCAATAAATAGAGAATAGGTCTATTTCTGACCTCTTGTATTAGTTTTTCAGTAAAATCGACATCCATTATGTTAAAAAATGTAGTTTCGCTTTTCAATTTTGTGACTTCCACAAACACGCGGAACAACGGTGCGCGGAGCTGTAGCTGGCGTCGGAGCAGATCAACGAAACCATCCAGGAAAGGGATTTAATTTAAATTTAAATCTATACGCTAGAACAGGCAGTTTCGCCGCTGTGATTTCGCGGCGGAGATGTGCTACAGGCGCTACTCGACTTTTTAGGTCAAATACTCCTCTGTGCAGCAGTTCGCTACTGGGGTTCCGCAGCGGAGGTGTGCTACGGGCAACATAGAATATGTTTATAGTATGGATGGTGTGGGATAATGTTTTCAGTCATAATTTTTATAATGAAAATCTTAAAAAATATGAATCCTTAAAACGCAATCTGATTGGTCATGACGTTTGGCTAGAATTATAGATAAACATACATGATCTATGGTGTTTGCCACTGTAATTTGTTTTGTTTCTATGGTAACCGTTCGTCTTCGCTTTGTTTTTACTGGTGTTTGCATGGTTTTTTTTATAGATTTTGCTGTGTTTGTGACCTATTTTAATAAAATAACTATCTAAGAACACATTTAAAATAATGGAGGATGGATTTTCACAAGGAAAATCCGATAACTTACCGAAAATTGACGCTTCAATGATGAATTCATTTTTCAGTTTTCAGGAATGAATTTCTACATTTGGGTACCATATAATATCTACAAAACTCTTTCCCTGACATAATGGACACGTTATATAAAAAAGCCGGCTTGTTTTGTAAAAAATTAATGAAGTCTAAATACGCGAATTGGCTGTTACATGTTATACATCAGATGACATAAAAATAGATGCCAAAGTCACTTCCGAAAATAAGCATTTTGGCGGGAGTTTAAAATCGATTTTTTAATGTTAATATACATATTAAAAGAAAATCTTTTTCATAAACGTATTTTTTAAACCAAAGTTAAGATTTTTCTATTAAAAAAAATGAGAATTCCTACCTACTTGTATAATTAAGATAAATTATACAAGTCTCACAGAGACGGAGCTATTTATAAGTCTAATATTTATAAGTCTTTTGTACAACGGCGCAGGGTTTACAACCTGTATAAGCTGGCTTAAGTAATCGCTCTACACAATCCAAAGTTCACCAATTCCATCGTAAAAACACCACGTGTCAAATTTTTTTTAATCAGTATATTTCAAGGCGCTATGCTAGAGACATCTGTAATCTCTTATCATGAAACAGTATACATAGATTTCGCAGCTGTTAATAATACTTTTTTTATTTTTAATATGGAGTTTTAAGCACTATTCTTTTAAATGATATTCTTGTGCTATCGGGTCATTAGCATATTGAGCTCTGTTGGCAAACTGTATGCGAGAATTTTGATAGAAAGAGTGAGGATGACAACGAAAGAAAAAGTGTGGGATGTACAAGGAGCGTTCATGAGTGGAAGAGGATGCATGGACCAGATTTTCTCACTTCGCCAGATGGGAAAGAACCAAAAACTTGTTTTCCTTGATGGATCTCCAATCAATATATTGAAAGCGAAGATTCCAAAGCCAAAGGAAATTCTCTTCCATCTCAGTCTGATAAAAATTGAATGGTGGGTTCAATTCCTATGGCGCATCAGAAAGTGATTGAGTTTTCTCTCGTATCTAGTATTGGACGTATTTTTTTAAGCAGTGCTCGTTTGTTTGATGAGGTAACAAATATGTAGTCAAAACAGTTGAAAACAAACAATGAAATACTTGGGAGTTTACGGCAACCTGATCGAAGATAATCGGCCCGATTCTGAAAATAACAATGTCTGGATCTTTAAGATCTTTATCCCAACACTTAATAGACGATAATAAAAATTAAAAATGTCCAGAGCGAATTTTGTAATTCTACAGCTCAAATACACTGTATTAAAAGATGATATAAGAAAGATTGTTTCTTACAAACGTATTAATTTCTTCATACACAGTGTCCAAATGAAATATCATGGCTAAACGAAATGTCACAACTGCGTTCGGCGTTACCGCGTATTCAAATCTTCCCATCTTGACATTTTTTGACAGATATGTCTGGATCTTTAAGATCTTTTTCCCAACACTTAATAGACGATAATAAAAATTAAAAATAAACGAGACATAGCTTTACGTTGGTGTTTGTTTCTGTAAGTTTCTATATGAAATAGATATAGAGGGAGGGAGAAAGATGTAAATTGTTATCTGTCAAATGTCAAGATGGGAAGATCTGAATACGCGCGGTCATGACAAGACATGATATTTCATTTGGACACTGTGGATGAAGAAATTTATACGATTGTAAGAAACAATCTTTCTTATATCATCTTTTAATACAATGTATTTGAGCCGTAGAATTACAAAATCTTTAATTTTTATTATCGTCTATTAAGTGTTGGGATAAAGATCTTAAAGATCCATACATTGTTATTTTCAGAATACGGATGAATATCTGCTTCAATCTTGATACCAATTATTCTGCACACTGGATAGGTTTTAAAGAATAAAAAAAACATGAAGAACGTAGATACAAAAAATGATATTTAGATGCTATTTGAAAATAAAAAAACAGCAAACCGGTTCTTAAAAAATTCTGATGAAACTGCTGCATCAATGTAACTAGCTGCCCACACTGAATCTAATGTGTGAATGAAGTATTCATTATTTTAAATATTAATAGTGTTAATTTTGTGATTGGACATAATTATTAATTTAATTTCGATACCCTTGTATTTCCTGTGAATATTTTGATACCCTCGTATTTCCTATGTCCTGATGAATTCATCAGTGCCGAGTGTGATGAGAGAGTGAGCAGTGATGAGGGCTTAGAAAGGGCGTGCTCAATGAGTACATTGAAGAATGACTTTACGGAAAATAATTTAAATAAAATATTTGTATGACAATTATGATTTATTAAAATCTGAATAACATAATTATAGTTGTTATAGGAATATTACGAGTATATCTTCTGATTCGATTTTTTTTCAAAATACATATACGCTTACGTAAATGTCATGCTTCAATGTTTTCACTGCACATCCCTGGTATCGAAACCAATAGACGTTTAAAACAATAAATGTGGTTTATACAAAGTCTGTAAGTTTTTTGAAATTAATACAGTGTATGTTAGCTTTACCAGGTCTTAATACGTGTAAGAAAAATGGGGTTAATAAAAATATTTCATGTTAAACAATTTATTAATAAAATCTTTTATATAAATAGACATATTTTATAATCGTTTCGATGTTCAATAACATTTTGGAATCTCTGAGGGTATTTTTATAAAATATAGGATTGCACTTGGTTCATTATGCAGAGCCATAATTGGCTACATCTACAGGCAGTGGTAATAAATATTGCAAAATAATTTATGTTATACATGCCCTGCGTGGTTGCGTCTGTATAAAAATAATCATATCTAGCGGAGTACAGTAAAGTGGACGTACACTTTAAACGTGAACCTCAGTTAAGAGCAAACACGGAATTTTGAGAGAGGATGGATACAAGCATACAAATATTCAGGAATAAATTAATCAAATGCTACGCAGAATCAATATTCACATTATCCGAATTTACATAAACTGAGTTACATACACATTGAAAATATTATTTATTTCAAAAGATGATTTTAACATAATTAAGTTGACACTAAATAAAAAATATGATTGACATCAGGTTGTTTGTCTTTTGTGGTAAAAACGGGCTGTCATCTTCTGCGGACGCCCTCTTTATCTGTCAACACTGGCACCATATACGTATCTTGTTACCAATCTCTTCACTTTCGTTTGTTCCACGCGACCAAATCTCCTAAGCAACTATTTTTCAATCCTCTTCAATCATACATTACAGGTATTTCATCCAAAATCACGCAGTGCTAAAAACGTACTGTGAATATCTCAAATCTTGATTATTGGATAATGTGAATACTTAATTATGATCACAGGTGGGCACTTCAGAATCAAGGGCCTCTTGGGGAAAAGGTAAGGGGGGGGATTTTTCAAAAATGCCTACAAATTTTCAACAATACAAAAATAGACTCAAAAACATCCGCTTTGAGAACCAAGCCAACGTTTACTCATTCAAAATGTGTAATGTTAGTACGTCACATACCTTGCTTGCGCTCTGACTACCCATTCTAGAGTGTCTGCTTTTTCTCAAAACAATTAAAAATAAAAAATAACACAATTTGATGCAATAATTGGTTTGTAAAATTAAACTCTGAGATAAGATATGTATAATAATTATTTGTAATAAAAAATATAAATCTTTGTACAGTATGTGAATTTATACTAATTTTACATTATATTGCTTATTATTATTCTTGTTAATTATACAGATATAATATAATATATACATTTACAAAGTTTTTTGCCTAATCAGTCTGTCACTAACTTTCTCTTAAGGCTGGTCCACACGCTCAGTCTCGCAAGTACATGTGAAACCGAGTTAAAAATTGGACAACCTTAAGGCGGGTCTCCAAGCTCTGCCATGCTCGAGTGAGAAACCCGCCTCCAGATTCTCCGACTACACTCCTAAACACGTAAAAACCACCAAATTATCTAATAGTAGAAACTGAGTTTAACACTGATTCATCCATTGTAAAAAATTAATAATTTATTGTCAATACGAAAATTTAGTTTAAAATTTATAAATTAACCGTGTACTTCAAAATTTAAATCAGACATAAAACTCAGTTGGATTCAGGTCCGCGACATATTCAATCGGAACAGTTGAATGCACACCATTTATCAAATCACTGGAATGAGGAACCATGACACCAAATCAGTCCTGCCCGTCAGTTGTTGAGAGATGAGCGCAACGGTACGGAGCCCTCCACCCAGAAGTTGGGCCTCTGCATCATGGTCTGCCACAGAGAAACCTCCTTCCCCACGCTGTCCATCCAAGGAACTTGACTTCCCAAGTGGGTTCCTACAAATAAAAAACAAATCTCTTTAAATAAAATAACTATTTGTATAACACCACTTTATTGAGTATACACCAATTAGTTTCAACTCACAGCTGAGTCTTCATCAGGGTTGAGTATTAACTAAACAAAAACAGAATTACAAGCAATCAAGAAAGCATTAAGGGAAGAAAGAGACAGAACGTCAACTGTGGTGGGGATTGTGTGAAAGAGTGCGGGTATGGGTGGGTGCAGTTAATTGGAAGGGGAATATATCTAGAATTGGACTATGTGACAAATCTAGTTGTTTATTAAGTAAATATTTTTTATCTGATTTTAATGATTTTTTTTATTTTTAATGCTTCTAAATTATTGAGACGTATACCTATGTTATTTCTATGAAGCACATCTACACAGGAGGATTGGTCAAATGTGTGGTTTTTCTCTATCAAATGAATTGCAAATTCTGAATAGCCAACAATACTTAAACGTGTTTTGTGTTCAATGACTTTTATATTTATATTCCTAGCTGTTTTTCCTATGTAAAATGCAGGGCAATCGTTGCACTTGAGTTTGTATATCCCTGAATAGCTAAGTTTATGTTCCTTATCTTTAGAATTTATCAAAATTTGTTATTTGTGTAAAAATACTCTGTTGTTAATACTCAACCCTGATGAAGACTCAGTGAAACTGGTTGGTGTACACTCAATAAAGTGGTGTTAGACAAATACATAATTATTTTATTTAAAGATATTATGTCTCACCACAATGTGTTTGTTTTGTGTGAAAATTTAAAAAACAAATCTTTTATCCACCACATTCGAATTACATAATTACGCACAGAAAACTTTAACAAGCGCCAATGGTAAAAATTATTCTACATGTACTGGATGTTCGTGGCCTGATGTTCTGTGATAATTTCAACCTAGTAACACTCTCAAGTACTTGAGGTTAACCTGCATGTTATCACTGCTCACGTTCAGAGAGTTGTTAAATTCTGTTCAAATCAAAAGCAGCGATCTGCCGATTTTATGCCAATTGAGTTTTTGGTGTGAGAACATTGCCCCACCAAAACAGTTTATAATTATTATTTAATTTACGATTAAAAATAATAATCTTTCATTGCAAATTATGTTAGTTTCAAAGGCAACAATCTGTAAGTTCCAACCAATCACGAGAGTTTATTAATCATGTGTCAAAATGGCGTCCATTTGGTTTTTGTTGTGAGATTTGTGTGTGTTCATTTTATTGATTTATTAGAAAAATAGGTGAAATACATTACTTTGAGAGTGTAAAAACTAGTATTGCACCGAATGTGGGTTCTGCCGAATGTTCGGTTTAAACATGTGCCGAAGCCGAAATTCGGTTAAATTTCACGCGCTTTTGCCCGATGAACAGGTCAGATCGCCATCACGAAAATACGTGTAATTGTTTATTTACTCTGTGTTTTTTAATTAATATATTATATATTAATTAATAAATATTATATATTAAAATTGATTATTTTATTTTATTAAAGTATATATATTGTTGATACTTGATGTGGTATCTTTTCTAGAGAATAAAAAACTTGATCAATTCACACGTTACCTATTTACTTATAAATCAACACTTTGTCTAGATTTCATTATAAATTAAATTTCTTTACACTCTTCCATTTCTTATTTAAATCCTACTTATTTAATTTTTACCAATGTGAAAGTTTAGATAGTTGGATGGATGTTTGTTACTCCATCACGCCAGAACAACTAAACGGATCTGGATGAAATTTGGCACAGAGATAGATTATTGTCTGGAAAAGCACAAAGAATACTTTTTATCCCAGTAATAGGTTTCTGTAGGATGAAATCGAAGTCTACGCAAACAAAGTCGCTGGCAAAAGCTAGTTGATTAAAAAGCTACCGAAGTTCGGTAGATTTAAACGAAGTTCGATGGATTTAAACGAAATTCGGCCGAAGACGAAGTTCGGTAAAAGTTTCCGTAGTTCGTCTATACCGAATGTGAAACGAATTTCGGTGCATCTCTAGTAAAAACTAAACATGGATATCAATCCCACTTGTGTAACTATTAAGGTTTATGGTACCTTTAAGTGCAATAATATACAATGGACCTTTAAATACAATGGCAATAGAGTAGATGTGTACATATTTTTGAGACTTTATTTTAATTCCTATATATATATATTATTAAACTTGGTCGTAATTTTTAACAAATATTTTTTGTAATTTTGAATCTGTATTAATAAAAAAGAAAAATAATATCTTGATATTTTAAATATTGACAACCCTACTTATATATTAGCATAGAAACAAAACCAGCAATCTGTCATTTGGTTAGAATCGTAAGCAGCAAACTTTAAAAATCAGTAACAAAAACAGTAATATGAAATTTTAAAAAGGTTATTAATGTTTTATTTTAAATTTAATCTCTTAAAGTTTCAGTTACATTGATCATAAAATTTAAAATGATTACAATTGATGACAGACACATTTAGTGCTTTTATGAGCAGACTATAGAACAAAACGATTTTCCTTAATTAGTGCGAATCATTAAAAAGTCGGATTGCTGTTTTTGATTCTATACGACTCATATATAGAAAATTATTTTTACTGAGCTGGACTTAGCTACATCGCTTTCTTGGGCGAGCAAAGTGGTTGACCCTTAAATCGATCGGAAACACTGTCATGTTCTTTGAACACCACCTACTTCAAGATGTTGAAAGGAGGAATATTAACTGCCTGAAATTGCCTGCCATATCTCCACAATTTGTATTTTCCTGTGCACTGCATTGTTCTGTTTTCATTGTATTCTGTTAACCCTCTTTTCCCTATGATGTGTAACTACTACACATTGCTTCTAATAACCTTTAATATGAATTAAAAAATAATATTGATAATTATCAGAATATTTCAGATACATCAGAGGTATTTTGTGAAAATCGGAAATAAATTCACCAATACCACCAGAGAATATGTAAGGAATTACCGGTTCCGAGAGAGAAGCGCACGCCACCCATGAAATCATTAGAGCTGATGAGATCGCGGTCCCACACGGATAGTTCCAGAGCCCTCTGGCTCAGCTCCTGCAGCGTGAGTCCCCGGTAGGTGAAGCAGTGCTCCCAACGAGGACTCAGAGTGCGCCGAGCCACGCCGGTCTTCTGCTTTACCCCGCGCCCCCTCTCCGGTAACAGATAGCTGGAAATTTTACAAACATAACACGCGACAATGAGAACTAATTTACGAACAGTTTAAAAATCTTTAACACATTTTCAATCAACTTGGATGAATCGGTGAACTATTAGCCACATAAAAAAATTTAGAAACCTAGTTCATATGGACCTCTGAATGTAAAGACACACACACATGTCTAAAATCCAAAAAATTAAAAATGTAGAAATTTTTTTAATAAATTTTATATTGCAGAGAAGAGTTTTTTCTATGTATTGGTACAAAAATGCACGTTTGGTAGATTTCAGACAGTTTACGTAGGTACTGTCAAAGCATCATACAATCTGGCTGAAGATGAAAACATAAAATTATGCTATATGTAGATTGGTTAGATACATAAGAAATAAAACATTTGGCCATGAAATAGCGAATGAAGTGTTAGATTTTTTATAATTTGCTGAGTTATCTTAAAATGTGTTTATTTTAATTTGTGAATGTTATTTTGATTGCTTTCTTGTATGAATGAAAAAAGAAAAATCTTAGTGTTTAAACTTTAAGGATGCCTGTTTGTTTTTCAGTATTTTTTTCTAGGTGCCATGCACCATACGCACACACAAATAATAAATAAATATTATAAGTGTAATTATTACGAAAATAAATTCTGGAAATTGTGTGCACTGTAAGGATTCTAAAAAATCAAATTTTGTAAATTTATATATTTTAAATTTTCCAATATTTGAAACATGCAGATAACTTTGTGAGCAGAATAGATTTTTTGAATAGACCGACCTTTTACAGAACACGTCACAAAGCCCGTTAGGTTTGGTCGCGCTCAAGTTCTTTGCTTCCTTGACAAGCACATGCAGCGTTCCCTTGGTCCGGATGTTTGGGCTGCTGCCCTGGTCGGGAACTTCGAACTTCAGGCCGACGATCATGTCACCCTTGCTCCCCTGTTGCTCCTCAAACTGCTCCGTCTGTAATCATCAGTAAAGATAAATTGATAAAGGTGAAGATAAAGGTAAACCCAACTGTTTGGAGCAAGAACCAGGATGAAAGTGAGTTAAAAATCTTAACAGGTGCTATAAATTATTGATTTACATATTTGTTTAATAACCGACTTTGTGAACGAGTAATGACTTTACCAATTGGGTTTTGTCAACGATGTCGTTTCTGGAATATCTCGCGTTTCTAGTAAATGTTTTCCCTGAGAAGACCTAGGCCGACGTTTCGGCACGATATCAGAGACAGCCTAGGTCTTCCACCATTTAGGAGACCATTTACTAGAATCGCGAGAAATTCCAGAAATGACAAATGAATTTTGCTTTTTTGAATAGAAATGTGATATGCTATTAAAAAATAGAGAAAACTCGTGTCAAAATCAGAACTTCTAATATTTGTTGGTTGTTAAAGAAAAGTTTTAGCTGTCCCAACTACATATTTTATATGAATCTAAGTAGGTATGTAAAATTTACTACCGGGGCACCATCTAAAAATGGCAACATTGAAAAAGAAAGCACCAGAAATATTGTAAATTAACATACTAATGGCGATAGTTACCCTTTCCTGTAGGTTGTACCACTTGGGGGTGGGATCATCGAACACCTTGTCCTGCAGCGGCAGCACCACCTCCCCCAGGAAGTGATTTCTCCCAAACATGTCGGCGTGCCATACGGACAACCATATCGCTCTGCCGGGCAGCACGTTCAGAGGCTGCGCGAAGCGAAGGCACTCTTCGAATACTGGTTGAAGTGTGTGCTTGCGAACCTTGGTCTTGCGTTTGCCGCCCTTCGACTTATCGGGAAGTAGGTAAACCTGGAATGAGAAATATGTGTCAGTTTTAAAAATATTTTTTCGTGCGATTGCTAAGAGTATTATGTTTTAATACGTATCATTATTTATCAGAATAGAGAATAATATTGACACGATTTATGCGTAACACTAGTATCTTACGCTTTTTGAACACGCATGCCAAAATAGACAATGGATTCATCAGCATTAAGACCAGCCGAGAAATGACACAAAGACCAGATGAATCATCTTTAAACACACAGACTATTGAATAGACTAGTCCAAAGATGGTGAACCTATGGCACGCAAACCATTTTTGGTGACATATGTCCAAAGTTTGAATTTGTTTGCAAGATGTCAATCGGAATGAGTGAAATTATTTTAAAAACACATTAAATATGAATACATAAGACTTGTCTTTATGAATGAATGCACCGATTCAATTCAGCTCATGGACAGTGGAAAAATAGTACATATTTACTATACAATATGCGAACATTTAATTATGATACAATTCGTTTTGGCTAGGCGCGAGAGGTAAGTAAGGTATCAGGATGTAATGGAAGTGAATCATGATATATTGTCAAGATCTTGTTACGACTTGCACTATCAGCATCCCAACAAGATTATATAACATAATTTAATTAATTATTATCAAAACTGAGTATTGGACCAAAAGATGCAGACAATTGTGTCAGGAAGAATGGTGTTAGTAAAAAAATACATAATATTAGGATTACAACTAAATTATGAATACATATTTATGTTTTTGTACTTAAAGCGATGTAATACCAATATTCCGTGTAAGATGTCATTTGGAAATGAAAAAATATAATATATTGGTTAACTAATCGTAAAACTCATGAAAAAATCTATTAGTTTTGTGAAAAACTTCGGTATTTTTGCATATTTCAAGAAATCATTTCGAAAACACAATATTCATTATGTTAATTCAAAGATCGTGACATTTCTACTAGTAAAAAACTCGATATCGACATCAAGGGCGGATCCAGCTTTGGCGCCAGGGGGGGGTCACATAGTCGTGGTCAAGTCACAAGAAGTTATCATTTAATTTTGATAATAATAGATACTTACAAGTAAAAAGTAGGTATTTTATTAATAAATGTAACTACCTACTGTACTTAAAAATACCTACCTATATTTAAATAGCAAAATCAATTTTTCTTTTACGTCTTCTCCCGAAACGCGTTATCACTTCATCTACTACAATGGGTACGTTTTTATGGACGTGGAGAAGTGGCAGTCCGGTTAGACACTCTTCAACCATTGAAGCTCTTAGCCACGATTTGATTCTTCGCAACGTAGAGAAAGATCTTTCCGCTGTCGCTACACTAACAGGTAGTGTAGCCATAATACATAAAAATCTTCTTATATTAGGATACATCTCAATATCGCAATTTAAAATAAGGTCGGAAATCGACTGCGGTATGTCCTGACTCCGCTGCCACTTCACCATCCACAGCCGATATTCATTTACAACGACAGAAACTGGAGTATTATCTAGTAACAATGTATAATTGGTTGCTAGTTGTTTCACAGTTTCAATGTCTTGATTACTGTATTCGCTTTTTGGCATGAAAACGCTTAGTTGAAACAAATTAAGTATTTGAAGAGACAGACGATGCTGTAGGTCACTTATTGAATCCAGAAGAGGGATGTATACCTATTAGGGTGTCCCGTCCATGTATGAGAAAAAAAAAATTTCAGCTACACAATCACAAGAGGTATCAAAATTTGCGTAATTTTACACAAATTGCGAAAAAGGTAACAAAAAATAGAATTGTTTGTTGTCATTTTGAGGGCTCTACAGAGCTTTGAAGTTTTGTAAATTTTACGTCACGTGTAAAATTTAGCCATTTCTGCTCGAGATTGCATCCTGGTTCTAATAAAGCCATCTCTAGAAGTAACGTCAGTTACACTTTGTGAGGCGTCTGTTATATTCTCTAGGACCCGAAGTGCAACCATCTAAGGTCAAGAATAAATGACGAAGGGGTAAACTGTAAACTTTCTTAGGTTTTAGACACGAACAAAATTCAAATGAAGTGCATTTACAAGCGGAAACTTCAAAAAGTTTCTCAGATGACTAAAAAACATTTCAGTTTATTTTCAAAACTATCATTTCGTTTGTTTTTGGGGTATCTTTTCAAATTGAGATAGTTTTCGAAATTGGATTTCACTAATTAAATAACTCGTTCCTTAGTTGCAACTGGAATCGAAGTTTTGGTCCAAAGATTGTTGATTTCTTCTGAAACAATCACATATATTTCTGATTTGGATGGATCTTTTCAATTATACGTGAATTTCAGGTCGTTCTTGACAAATAAAATAAATTAAATGACGTCCCTTATAGTTGGTAGCTGCTGATTGTCAAGTTCTTTGTATGGTCCGAACATAGTATAAGTAGTCTGACTACGCCTCGAACTTCTTATTTAAAAATGACAAAATCCGCTTTTACTACTGTAACAATTGCCATGGTACTTTTATGGTATAAAAATTATTTTGGCTACGAAGAAAACACTCGCGAGTCAAGTCAAGAAAGTCCTCAAAACAAGTTCAAACTTGAGGGAATTTGCAGATTGAAACCTAACAAATTCGAAGTTGCTGGTAACGTGTTGTTGCATGCAAATCGAAACGTCATGTATGATTTATACCTAAATAGAATAAAAAGTAAATATTTTTTTGTATTTAGTTTAGGAGCCAAAATTGAGGATAGCGAAATATCACCATAAAAATTACAATTTTTCAAAACTTTGTAGATCGGTAGAACCCTAAAAATATAGTTTTATTTTATTTTTCAAATTATTTTCGTAATCTACGCTCAATTACGCAAGTTTTGAGAGATCTTGTGTAAAGATAAGCCAAAAAAAAATTTATCGGGAGAGCCTAATGTATATGGCTCTGCGGAAATATTCTTGAGCAGATTGAGCAGGTTAGTTATTGGCCCTATGTATTTGTCTTGTCACTATTCTGGGACATTTAATTTCTACATCTAGCTGCTCAGCTACTTGTTTAGCCTCTTCAAAAATCTGTCGGTAAATTACGAGTACGTCCGCATTTTCTCTTTTCTTTGGTAGAACACTTATTGTATCATTAATAACGTCCGCAGGTTTTTTTAAATCAATCGAGTTCGATTGCAGTATTCTGCATAAAGATACAGTAGTAACTGAAAAATAAAAAAGTTAGTAAGTGACTGAATGTGAGTATGAGTATTTTAATTAGTGGTCCACCTAGGTCTTGGACCCAGCCCAGGGGGGGGTCATGACCCCCATGACCCCCCCCCTGGATCCGCGCTTGATCGACATACCTATGTATAATATTATTTGTAGTTCTAACTTGTGAAAAAAATTGAAATATTTTTTCAATTATGTCAAATTTAAAAAAAAAATGGAATTATGTGAAGTAAAATTTATTGATATACGGCGCAAGGGGCTAAAAATTATTTCGAATTACGAACTACTGGGGTTTTCGAGTTATCAGGGTTTATCTAGATACTACGAAATTATCATTTTGGGAACTTGTGGGTTTAAAAAATTTCAAATCATGGTGAATTTAGAATTACGGGGTTTTATTGTATAAATAATATAATTTTATCATGAAATAAATATCGAACTAGCCGTAATTCAATTAGTAGTTGGATAATCAGCAAACAGTATCATAAATAAAAGTACGATAGATATACATAAAGACAGATTAAAAAGAAAAAAATCCTATTAGGTACTTAAGCTATCGCTAGAACTCTGATAAACCAGATTATGCTCAAGTAACGATATGTCACAAAGTACTTTCAATGGCATCAGACACGGAATTAGATATGAAACTTCTCTGCAACAAAATATTATTTTATATAAAATTCCGATTTGTTTATGTGTTAGATGTAGGGCAATTGATACGTTTCATTGAAGTAAGGTGTCTTTGAAATTTGAAATTTAGAAGTGTGATCTATTTTTTCTTAACATTTACATACATTTTTGAAGTTATACTTCTTTAGGAGCGTTTGTAAAATTTAATATGCATAATTTTCTTTCACCAAATTCTCTTTTTATTTTTCGACTACAATTTGTACGCAAATCAAAAGTGATGGTGTTCAAGACAGGCAAAAGATTGGTTAAGTGTGATGTAATGGTAAGCAATGAACGCTTAGAGCAAGAGAACGAGTTTGTGTAATTGAGAATAATTATATTTAGAAGAGACAGCAAGTCTGAGAACGATATTGAGAAGAGAGTGTCTGGGGAAAACAAAGTAAATGGTGCTCTAAATGCAATTATGGAAATAAAAATCTTTCAAAGACAAGACTAGTGGTACATAAAGGAGCTTTGATGCCAACTCTGATGTATTGAAGTGAAGTCTGGAATTGGCAAAAAAAGACCGAAAGTAGACTGAATGCGGTAGAAATGCGGTCGTTGAGATATATGTCGTTGTGGTAAATAGTGGAGAATGAACACATTAAATAGAATGAAAAAAGGATCACTGCGATGGTTTGGCTATGCGAAACGGACGAGCGAGGAAAGGAAGGTAAAGAAAATTTATGAGGCAAGTGTTGAAGGCAACAGAAATAGAGGGTATCCGCGGAAGGCCTAACATGACCAGAATCAAATATTAGAGGACGGCTCTGTTAGAAGCTTAAAAACCGAAGAGAAGATGTATGAAAGCGGAAGATGCAAAAGCGTCTTGCCAGGTCAGAAGAGTGTGACATCCTATCCTCTCTGCCTTCCGGTCTAGGAAACGACGTGAAGGTTAGTTAGTTAGCCACAGTTTGTTGCTGGGTATATTTTTATTTGACTACGTTTTTAATGTGTAAATCAGTCATTGTTTTTAAATTATACACATTGTATAAATGTATATAAGTATGTACATTAGTACCTATCAGTTAGAGACACTTCGACATATCTTGAATAAATAAAAATAACCAAAACATTTACCTTGACATATGGGTCTGATCTATTTCTTTTAGTGTCCACCGGAGCCAAGTCCCGACATCTCTTCACATTTATCTCCAGGGCTCCCATCTTGTAGTTGTACAAAAGGCCAAACTCGACTTGTCCCTTTACTGTCACGGATCCGTAGTTACCGTCTCCTGCTCCGGAGTATACGCTGGCCATTGATTCTGAGCGAGTCTGAAGTAGAAAAATAAAAATGTGTCACTACAAGTAATAATAATGTTATATTAAGCGTAATTTAGTGATTGAAGTTTATAACCAACACAACATATTTATTGGAGATGTGCCGATTATGACTTTGGCCCGCCAGCCAACTAGCCGATTAGTCGGCTGTAAAAAGGCCGACTAGTCGGCCAAGCCGATTATAGTTTAGTTTAGAATTTTTATAAATGTTTTTTTTTTCAGTACATCATGTACATGTAATCTTGGTTTAATATTACTTAGTCTGTAAATAAAAAAAATCCTACTCTTTTATTTAAATAAGAAGAAATATTTATAAATATTTATTGAAGATAAGAATATATTATGTTATTTTGTTTGTTAATTAATATACTAATTTTTTTTTGATAAATTAGATAGATATTTTTTCTTTACAAATAGTAACTTTAGGGACTGATTAGTTGATTACCAAAGGAAAAGTTGCTTTACATTTCAAAATGTGTAAGACTGATTCTAAAATAAAATTATCAATTGACAATCAAGGTTTTTATTTGATGTAATTCCACCTATATACATTTTATTGATAAATACACAAAGTAAGAAGCCGGTAGTCGGCGCTCTTTGCCGAATAGTCGCCGACTACCAAAATGGCCAAATAGTCGGCTTAATCGACTAGTCGCCGACTAGTCGGAACATCCCTAATATTTATATTAATTATAAAGTTTATAACAAAGTTCAATCTGTGATTTAGTATACGTAAAAGATCAACTGGCATAGTAAAATGAACATTCTATAAAAATGCAGAATAAATGTATGAAATAACTTGTGGAGACTGCGACGGAAAGCAAATTGACCAAACAACAAGAAATCTTCTGTGACGTTCCACGCCGACATCAGCCCTGATGATGGACCCTGCAATG
Source organism: Agrypnia vestita (assembly GCA_016648135.1). Taxonomy (NCBI): domain Eukaryota; kingdom Metazoa; phylum Arthropoda; class Insecta; order Trichoptera; family Phryganeidae; genus Agrypnia; species Agrypnia vestita. Next base: position 141,211 of record JADDOH010003108.1, read on the forward strand.
GAATCCGAAACGTCGGCCATAAAGGTTGTAATAACGCGGCATAATACTCCAGAAGACACAAACCAGAAGATTCTGAGTGGCCGTGAAAACCTAAGAACATTCTTAAAAGGAAATCTAAGCACCAGAAATAAAGATCTTTGCCAATGCTTAAAAAACAACAATTTTCCAGAATTTTCTAATCATATAATAGAAAAATCACTCTTTCGATAGTCATAAACTAAGAGAATAATTATGAACAACTTGGAAACCGCAGAAATCACGAAAATTTTGAATATGAAGAAAACACTCTTAAATAACATCAGCTTTTCCCCCCTCATCTCCATTATTATCTATATTCCCGTCTTATGCCCCGCCTCCTAAAAGAATTGGCTGACAACACAATGTATTTAAATAAGTTATTAAGTTATCCCGTTATGAAAGGGGCTGTTCCTCTAGAAAATACAGTGGTGAATGTTTATACAACTCAGCGTGGGTGTAATACAAAGTTAAATTTATTAATAAATAAATAAACACTCATTGACAATAAATCAAGTTGAGCTAGAATAGTACCTGTAGTCCACTCCGGCTGTGCATGGCCACCAGCCTGTCGATGTCATCCTCGGGTTCGTGGTGAGCGGGATGTGGCTGGGCCTGCAGGGGGGTGTGTGGTGTGAGGGGTGGCGAGGCTCCGCGGGGCCCAGACGGGGACAGTTCTGCAGAGCAGCTGTCTTCTGCGGAAACAAAAGTTTATTTAGTTCACCGAGTTGCGATTACTAACCTGGGTATGAATATTGACTATTGTTAAGTAAGTGTTACAAGATAACTTCTTGTTAAGATAACACTCTTCATATTGTGATATGGTGACACAAATATAAAGTTAATGGCATATTTAAATAGGATAGGATAAATTGCATTTTTCATTTGATGTCAAACAATTAGAAAACGGGAATCAAATTGTCAATGCGCACTAAATTTAAAATTTGAAGTATCGTCAGTTCATGGTCATAATATACTATGCTCGACTTATTCTTCTTCTACAAGTATCCTGTCGGGTCCCCCCGATGTTGAGGATTACCCACTAGAAATCATCTCTATCTTGTAATTTGTAATAGTTTAGTTAAGTAAGTTAGATATGGACGAACATTATATGGGGTGTAAATAGAATTATTTTAGTTAGTGGTCAATAATTATTTAGGGTGTCATATAGTTAGTAACAAAAACTTCGCGCAGCATTCTTTATTCGATTTTGAATAGAAAATATTCTTTAAATTTTTAGTGAAATGTCAGTTATGGAAACGACAATCATAAAGATAAGCAAATCAAGTTTGCATTTTTTTCATGGCAAATCTATCATTTGTAAAATTTTATGATTATCATGAAATCAATTTAAATCGAACACTAAAAATGCACTCACGTTGATAAAAATCAAATAAAATAATTAAAACTATATGTTTTTGTAGTTTTATTTGACTCTATTAAAGGGAATAAATTTTAAATATTACATTGTAATGGCAGTCCAACGTTTTACAGAAAGTCAGAAATATTTTTAAAAAAATGCAAACTTTAATGTCGCTTATCTCCATAACATCCAATATTTCACCCAAAGTGTGAAGAGTATTTTCTATTCAAAATTGAAT
>JADDOH010003109.1:0-22562 GCA_016648135.1 Agrypnia vestita
AGTATTTTCATTTAAGAAAATATAAATTTTGTGTCAACCTACCAGAAGTTCCTGAACCCACTGAAGTTCTATATACTTTTGCACTGTTTTATTATCTGCTTATGATTTTTATTATTTAGACGTATTATTTTTTTTTACTCTTTTTTTTCTGTGATGAATCGAATTAAATTGGATTTATGGCTTTATGGTTCACAAAACAAAAAAAAATTAACCGATTATGCTTTTATTCACATCAATAGCTTGGTTTAATAGTTAACAGAGAGCTGTTCCAACGCAGTTAAGAGCACACGGCGTCGGCGATTTGGCCTGTGTTGAAAAATATTTGGTTATCAAAATTAAATAAATATTTATGCTAGGCCCAACGGGCGATCATAATGGTCGCGGTCGTGGCCAACCCAGTAAAACGTATTTTATGTATCGAAAAAAAATTCAAACTCGAAGGTTATAGAGGAGATGGGGGCACCTTAGGACAGGGGCACATTTGAATTTGTTGATTTTTAAATGTAGCTTTGTAGTAATGTATGCCACTACATTTAAATGTTGGCAATACTGCGATTACCTTATGAAAAGTAACAAAGCGCTTATACAAGAATGTTATAGGGGATTGCCATTCGTGTAAGTGAACTGTAATTAATTTTTTCGTTTACAAAATTATTAAGTATTTATTAATTGGTAGGTTTTGCCTGCCGGTTGTTGTTTGTTATTTTTTGCAAATATTTATCTTTCAATTGAGTAAGGAACAGATTTGATCAAATCAGAGGAGGCAGGTTAAACTGCGGCAAAATCTCTTTATCTTTATTTCAATTATTTTTTCCTTTTTTACATCGGAATAGGTATGCAAGATGATTATTTTTCGACCATTCAAAACGGTTGTGCAATTTCATAATTTTTTATTACCAAGGTTGAAATCGGAATAGATAAAAAATATTCATTTCAAGTTTCTTATTAGTTAATAGAAGATTGAACTTTAAGAGTTAAATAAATGTTTAATGTTATGATTGTTTTGAGTAAATGTTAATAAATATGATTTAATCAACAATAAACAAAAGCTCTTTTCTTGTTATTTTCTGAATTTAAATATTGTGTTCAAAACTGTCCCATGTCAATTCAAATGTGCCCCTAGATTACGCAGATTTGAGCGAAATTTGTATTTTAAAAAAAGAAAATATTTAATCGTTTACTTTTTATCTAATTGAAGCATCTCGCCTTTTTTATATTGATCGTAGACTAAGAAAGCTATGAAAAATCTTTTTTTTCAATTTCTCTTTACAATTATTTTTTCATGATACATGTGTGCTAGGGTGCCCCCTTCTCCCCTATGGTCTATCACAATATAACATTTTACAAACTTTCCACGAAAAATAATTTAAATACCTAAATTACGATTTCGTAGATGAAACACACATTTCAATGAAACATAACAACACACGTTTCGTGGCCAAGGGCCGATTGCCGACTGATAGGTAATAGGGACCATCTGTTCGGGACGTAAATTGTACATCGGCAAAAGCCCGAAAAATAAAGAAAACAAACAGGAGTATAAACATATAGAAACCAAAGGTTTCAGAATGAATTTAATCAAAAAAAAAAAATGAAATTAATAAAACGCACAAATGATCCAAATAGAAGGCTATTAGATATTCAACAAAAAATGATCTTCTCTCCACTTCTTAATATGTTAAAGGTACCTCAAATTAAGGCCATAAAAAATGTTTAATGTAATATTCTCAAGAGTGTAAATATAATAGCAATTAAATAGAGACCCTTTCAAAGTAATTCAGTTTATCACTAACAGAAAACGGGAATTTCGATAATTAGGCGTTACATAGAATTTTATAAACCGGGAAATCTTAAGTGATAAGTACCTATGCCATATAAGAATCTGAATATAGGACTTCACCATCTTATTTATCCATAGGGGGAGGGGTAACTTATATCTTATAAACAAGTTGATTATACGTGGTATATCCGCTGTTTGATAATGGCCTCAGCAAGCCGAAACAGCTGTCACATGAATAAACAAAGAAAACATTAAATTAATGTCAATAATTGCCATTTGAAAACTGAAAATCTGGTTATTAATTTTAATATGTATTTTTTTTTTCTCTCTCCTGTTAAATTTTATTTTTGTATAAAGACCCTTTTTATAAGAACGCCTTCATTTAATGTTAATATGTATTTGCACCATGTTTTTCTGTACAGTTTTCAGCAGAACAAATCCGCATTTCTCCCAACTTAGTTTAAAATATTCTAAAGAAAGTTCTATGCTCTGGTGTGACTTCATCACAAGCTCCATTAGCCAATTTCGCGATCACTGTATTCCATTTTTTCGCTCAATTACGTTTTTGATGCCCCATTTGTTCGGCGATTTGAGAAATTTTGATCGGAGATTCTTCTGCAAAAAGGTCTCCATCAGTAAAAAGGTAATGCCTTTATTCAATCACTTCTTTTAATCATATATTTATTTATTTATTAATGCCCTACAGGTCTTTAATTTTTTTATTCGATCATCCAACAGGGAGACATAATTGCTTGGTAGGACTAAATACAGAAAAAAATAGTTAAATGTCTCCCACAATTAACTCTTAAAAGACTTTTCTAAAAAATACTTTCGGGAACGGTGGTGTAGCACGGTGTTACACGATTAAAAATCTAAATAGTTTTTAATATGTGGTAAAAAAAATATATTTTCAGGATTTTTAGATAAGACTTTTTCGCCCTATAAATAATTATGTAAGGTAAACATACTTTTTTGCGTTATTTTAGTAAATTATCATAAAATCATGGCACATCGAATTTGCGTGCGCTCACGCCGATGTATCATTACCAACTAAATTCAACGATGCAGCGACTGCAGTCCGTCTTTGTCTAACGCGTGTTACGCGACTCTACCGTGCTCTTTCGATATTGTTTTCTCTTTCACCGAAACTCAATCAACCGCTATCTCTATCCTACATGAAATGTGTGGTATTGTCGTGCTCTTTCTTGCTCGATTTAACTACGACGTGCAATATTCTGCTCTCTTTTACACACTGGCCGAAAATACGAGGGTAATGAACAAATATTTTTTAATTAAAAAATCCGTACATTCGTAAAAGTTTAATTTAGTCATTTTGGTGTGAAAATGTCCAATCGATGATGCAAAAAATGTGACGTTTTAGTTTTCGTAAATAAGGTAGATATTTCGTATTTTCTATGACATGTAGACCTACGTTACACCACCGACACACAGGAGATAAAGGATGATACAGATAGACATAATTAAAGACAAGTCAATTTGATATGAATGACATAACAAACAATTTTACAGTTTACTGTTCCTAATTTTACTTTATCATAAACATAAAATGGTTCGTAATGTATATAATTCATATGGTCAGGGAAGGGGACGAATTTCTAATATCTGCCTCACCATATGACAATACTCTTCATATTTAATATTAAAAATATCTCTTGAATTCAAAAGGTTATTATAATCTGAGCATATGCGTTGGATGAGAGAAGATTTCCTATTATTGGTATGATAAGTTGTAAAGGAAAAGAGGTACTTCTGTCTTAGGTCGGGTTTTACAAACAATAAGGTAAAGTGTTAATTGATATAATGAATACTTTAAATGAAAATAAAATGATTGCTCAAGAGATACAATCAAGAAAAAAATTATAACAGAAAGCAAATACTTAAAATACAAATACATAAAGATAAGTATAATATAAAGTAAAAAGCAAGTATATAACAAAAGCAGAAGCTTAAGGAAAGCATATATATAGTTAGGACATTTAAAAAAATACATTTATAAAAAAGCGATATTTTCATATAATTGCGACGGCCCTCGTAGTCCAGTGGGTTCCCATACCGAGGGTGCCGGGTTCGATTCCCGGCAAATACTTCTGTATGATAAAATCAAGACTTTATGTTATGCAACAGTAATTGGGCTCCATAGCCTGTTATAGCTTAGAGAATAAATACTAGCTTCTGTACTGCCGATATTTTTTTATTAAAAAAATCATAATTTCCTAAAAAAATCGCTGAGCACACCAAAATGCCTCTTATTTGCATGACAAAAAAAAAAATTTTGAGTGTCTGAAAATTACCACAAAATGAAGATTATGATTTTGAAAAATGATGAGTTCAATAGGATTTGTATGGTGTGTGAGATTCTCAGAAGGGAATGCTTTTGATAAAACGTGAATTTATTCAAATTTTTTCTTATTATTAATAACAGAACTAGTCCACCATACTTTACAACTTAATTTTGAGTCGAAAATATTCAATAAATTATGTGTAAATATTTTCTCAGTTAAGAAAAACTTTGGACTCGCATTAATTTTAATTATGTTGAATATTAAAAATAAATTTGCTTTTACACTACATTTTCAAAGCAAGAAAACCCTTCCTGGCTTGACATTTTATGACAATTAAAAATAAAATTAAATATTTAATTTTAGACCACTTATTAGGCTATATATTCTTCAACAAGTGTCAACAACAACCTTCATCAAGACAATACGATATAGATGGGTCTATATTACATAGCTCTTCTCACAGCCTTAACTGGCGGCCGAAATACATAAAATAAAAGTATGCCAGTTTTAACGATTATGGCTAATAAAATGAATAAATGCTTGCAGAAAATTGAATCAGAAGTAGGCAAAAGTTTTTATTTGTTTACCAAAATCATTGGATACAAATCTGGAAGTTCTGGAATAATTCACACACTAATTATATATAACGATAGAAAAGGCGTAATAAGTGCGAATTGAGGTTCGCAATTATTACGCTCTTCTATCGCTTCCGTCACTTTCGAGAATATTCCGTTCAATTTCGCACTAGTCTTTCTCAACTTCTCGTTTGACGGTAGGTACTTGCGCCGAATGTCTGTCGCTGGAATTTCCACGGGCTAGCAACACACTCTGTAAGATTTCGCCTAGTCTGTGGACTTGTCGCTGTAAATTAACTTTGACACACTGACACGCAGCATCTGGCCGATCTCTTTATATATATATAATCGTTTTCCCGATGTTTTGAGAATTTACGAGAACATCCAGTCATTTAAATTCTTCTGATTCTATCATCTCGTGACAATAAAATCAAATTTTTGATTACATCACCTAAACATACAAACATTCTCTATGTTGTGTTGCGCGATGCTAGATCAAATTATAATATTCAGAAAGAAGCATTTGGCAGAATATCGCAAAGATTTATTTTTCTTATTAATTCGTCGTCTAATAAAATAAATTATAATCTCATGTTTTCAGAAATAAATACGTATATTTGATATATTTTTAATTTGTTTTTATTTTCCGGGAAACGCTCCCGAGGGGTTTTCGAAATCATCCAAATTAGTTATTTGATTAAAATAAATTACAAAGACAAAGCATTTATTTTGTCTGTAGTTGTTTTAATAATGAAGAAAAAATACAGGTTGGACAAATTGCGTTTGCTTCGGATAACGGATTTGGATTTAATTATAAAGAAAACAAGGCATGCAAAATAAAGAATCGGCATTACCGGTTAATCGGTAAAATATTAAATTATTACCGGTAAACCGGTATCCTTATCGGTATCTTTATCTGTAGTTATAAAAACATTAAGGCATGTAACGGTTAATATTAAAAAATAATTTAACTCACTTTCATAACAATAAGTCTACTTTTATTTCTCTTCTGTAAGCTCTTTGTCTCAATTTGAAAATATTAAGAAATAACTTCGTCATAAATAACAATAACTGGTATACATATTACCAATTAGTGATGGGTCCGCTCTGTACTAACTACTACAATGTAGTACAGTATTACATTAAAGTGTATACTTCACACCTTTTGAAGTGTAGTTCACACTACAAACTACACACACTTCAAAGTTATTGAAAGTACACACTTCAAATAGTATACTTTATTTTAAAGCGAACGCTACAAAGTACACACACACTTCAAATTTATTGAAAGTACGAGTATATACTTCAAATAGTACATTTTAGATGTGAAATTTTTGGGAAGCCAATGCAGATAATTTTTGGAAATAAAAACAACTGAATGAGGAAATGACTGAATGACAACCCCCCCCCCCCCCACTTCATTAGTACTAATTTAACTGAAAACTAATTTAAAAGGGTTTGCTTACTTATAATATTTAATTTTCTATTAACAGATTACTTAATTAAAAAAAAAAAAATTATCTAAAATTTCTAAGCTGTTGTTTACATCAAAAAAATGATTTGTTTCCAAAATTTAACTAGCGATTTTAGAATAGTTATTGCTATTTAAACATCTTAAATGTTTATTTATTCTAAAATCACGGATCCTGACGGAGAGAGTGAGAGCAAGGATCCAGGCTGCCGAGATGAGTTTTCTAAGGGTAGTAGTTGGATTCACACTGATGGACAGATTGAGAGGTACCGATATAAAGCACATATTCGATATGCAGCTCCATCTCAGCAGCAAAGTCCAAAAAATGATAAAATGCAGTTACCGAGGATAACTAATACTGATGAAGTGTACTGAATTCGAGATTTTTTGTATCTATTCCTTCCAAAATCATGTTTTCTATAAATTTATAGGCTATGTTTCCTATTAAATCTTGAATTCAATACATCATAAATTAGTAATCCTCGATGAGTGCATTAATTTCTTTTTGCTGCCTTTGCTTTTATACCCCACATTTGAGGTAACTTGGACATGCGCTTGGAATGCCAGAGGAACGAATACTAAGAAGAATCCTCATGGCAATCCCGGAAGGAAGATGACCAGTGGTCCAGCCCAGATTAAGCTGGGAAAAACAACAAAAATATGTATGAAAACAGAGTGGGTCTGGACTAGTTGGCTCATGCGGATGCAGCGCAAGACAGAGGAACGTGGAAGTACCTTGTCGAGTATTTTGTCCCCCGACCCTACTAGGATAAGGAAATGAAGATGACGAATATGATGATGATTAATATGCATACCGGTAATATACTTCAGCCATATTTATCGATAAACCGGTTTCGAAGGCAATGCACGCCCTATAAAATATTGTTATAAGTACAGTATATGTGGCAAAAAACCTTGGAGTGAGATCCTTCAGAATTGGTCTTCATGGAAATATAATCTGGCTGGGATACATATTCAGGATGTAACGAGAATGTCTGCGTAAGCAGTTATTCTTGGAAAAAACTAATTGGATGCCCACGGAAAAAATATTATACATTGGCTAAAAGAGCTGTTTCGAGGAAAGAAGCAATATGTATTTGGAAATTATACATATTTTTAAGTACAATTTTTTTTCTCGGTATCTTTGTATGTTTGATCAATATTCAGCGGATATACTCGTACGGACTTTTAATAAAAAAATTATGCGGGACTTTTTAGAAAGAGAACATGTTAACGTGATGGAGTATTGCATAATATATGACCATATTATCTCCAAAGCCTACAGTATGCTGGGATTCATACTTCGAACCTGCAAACAATTCGAAAATTCTCACTCATTAAAAATTTTATATTATTCCTACGTTCGCAGTCACTTGGAGTATGCATCTCAGGTCTGGAATCCACAACAGACAACATACATTGCGAGAATAGAACAAATTCAGAACATGTTTTTGCGTCGCCTCAATGGTAAATCCGGCATATATTTCGACTCATATATGGAAGCAATGGATTTCTATAACATGAGAACCCTGGAACATAGAAGAGCACGAGCTGATCAAATACTACTCTTCAAGTTACTTCAGGGACATATTGACTGTCCCAGCCAATTGGAGCTGGTTTCTCTCCACGCTCCATCAAGGCGAACCCGACAGTCCGTGCTCTTCCATGTACCCATAAGCAGAACCTCTTATGCACAGAACTCATTCATCCAGCGAACATGCAAAGCATACAATGACCACTTCAACGACATTGATATATTTAATACTAACATCTCAGCTCTTAAAAATCGTTTAAAAATTTAAACCGCTTATATTATATTACTAGTTTCTATATCTTCACCGGATTAACTGAGACCGACCATCATCATACACACACCACAGCCAAACTCTCATCACTCTTTACACATGCCCCCCATATCTGTATACAACGTCACGCACAGAATACATACGCACTCCACTCAGCCACAATCCCATACACCTCACTCCACTTCCCCCTCTAACTCCACTCCTATCCCTCTATTTAATATATGTTCTCTTAATTGCTTGATTTAACATTTTATGCCGTGGATCTCTATAATTGGTCTACGAATTACCCAATACGTTATGTATTATTATAATAAATTGTATACTGTTGAGATTCCCAAAAAAAAAAATATATATATATATACCTAAATTATTGAAGATGTCTAGAAATGAAGATGAAGAAACCTACCAATTATAGATGTCTCATAGGGAATGTATGGGTAAGTAGGTATGGAATTATTTTTGGATGTCCATTGGGCTTATGACATAAAACTACATTCCCATATATAAAATAAACGTCTCTATGAGACATCTCTAATTTATCTTGATTAATGATGTTTCTCTGGAGATAAATTCCAGTATTGCGTTCATAAAAAATTTGAACATTATGAAAAAAATTCATATATTATTCATCAAATTGTATGAAAAACATAAACAAAGTTATCTCTACGCGGGTTTAATTATAATTGTTTATTTTAATGCTCAACTTTTGAGAGTTTCAGAATCTCCCATCGACAGGTGAAGTATTTCAATTTTGTGTAAATTAGTAAGTTAATAGTAGTAAAATATAATATTATACTTATAATTAAACTCACGTAAAGGTAAATTGATGTATGTTTTAAACCCAATTTAATTTTCATTATCTGTACACCTTCAAATCCATCATTAATTTTAACTTATCAACCATCACGCCGTTTCCCAGCAAGAGTAGGCAGAGAGGATAAAACTTCATATTCTTCAATCCTAATAGACTGTTTTAGCTTCGGTTCTGTTCATACATCTTCTCAAGAACATATATAATCTGTGGGTGATAGGAACAACCGAATAAGAAAAAAGTGTAGGTTTTCAGGAGAGCCAAAATAAAATTTTTGAATTTCGTTTGTTTATTGAATATCTCTTAAAGCCTTTTTTATTTTTATCTTATTTTTGCACAAGCAGTTTTTAGCACAAGAAAGTTGAACCAAGTTGACTTGTGTCGTTGTTACCAAATTTTTCTAATAATCAATCAGGTCATTTGTCCTTTTTTATAAAATTATAAAATCGTCGAATTTTATTTTATTTTCTGACTCATCTAATTTTTTTCTCATCAACAAGTAAATGTAAATGATTTCGCAACTGGTAATAAAACCTCTATAGTTTATTTTTCAAGGTGGAGTTTTTTTTGAAATGTTGCTTATTAACGTTTACGTGATATTTTTTCGAATTATTACATTTCTTCTAGAATATACTTGAAAATCAATATTTTCAATTATTGACTCCTATCATACACCAACGTATAACTTATATTTTAACAATAATAGATGCGATACTGAGAGCGCTTCATTCCGCCATAATGTAAATTATATACACTTTCTTCTTTTTGTTTTTCTCTCTGTTTATATTATTTTTGCAAATAACCGTTATACACCTACATATGTAAAAGCCTATTTAGGCGTAAATGAATGAATAAATAAATAAATAAATAAATATTTTTTATATGAAAGTATGTTATAAGAACACAGTTAAAATTAAAAATTTTAAATTATTGACGTAGCGGAATGATAACACTTTTCCCATGCAAATAATAATTTATAGTTTATATGTGGAGTATAAAAGCAAATGTAGCAATATCCAAAAATTAATAATCAATCATCGAGAATTATTGTTGTATAAAACACGTTTGTATTTTTTTATATATTATTTATATTGTCTATTGTTTATCAACTTTGTACAAATTATACAGTAAAAGGCTTTAGAGTATATATGTAAATAAATAAATAAAAATACTTATTTATAATATACTGAATTCGAAATTTTATAAGAAACGTAGCCTTTAAATTCATAGGAAACATGATTTTGGAAGGGATAGATACATAAAATTTAGAATATTTTATATGAGTATTCCTTGGTGCATTCAGTTTTTTTTTTAATTATTCTGATGTTGCTGACTTTGCTTTTGAACTCCACGTATGCTCTTGATAGAAAATATTTTGATATAAAAAATAATGATATACGTTTTGAATTGGTACAATTTTAAATAAAATAAACACCCCGTAGTTGGGTAAAATTGTCTTGCCCTCTCGTACTTTGACCATAATACCGTCGGGGCAGGAAGGCCATAACATAAATACAGGATGATCATAAATAACCTCCACCTTTTCCGTATAATCTATCTTGACTGTAAAAATAAAAACGAAGTGAATTTGTGTAGAGATGCTTCGGAAAAATAAACTGTCCGATAAAAAATCCCCACTTCCGGCCGAGAAAATTCACGAACACGTAAATGATAATTTACGTTCACCTTTTGAGGTGAGTTGCGAGGTTTCGGATTATATCGGATGTTTATGGAATATTTGTTGCCCGACTTTACGGGATACCCAATATCGCTTACGCGTTAATAATGCTTAAACATTTCTAATATTTTTTTTACGTACACAAGGGCTTGAAAAATGACCGATTTACAATCCTACCGGTATACCGGTAAATATTGAAGGTAATTTTTACAGCATTAAGGTAAAAAAATTAAATGAATGCAACGTTCTTGTAAGAATTTTTATTTTAAAGCTTTTAGTTTGTAGTGGAACTTCATTTCAATAATTTAATAAAACACTTTTTAACTTTTTTCCGCCATTTATTATTTTTGATCGTACCGGTTTCAGCCCATCACGGTATTTTTTATTTATTTATATAATAAAAACCGGCTAAATAGCCTTTTACTTACTTTGCATTTATACATAATATTGATACGAAAACATGTGTGTCTAAATTATAGATATACAATCATACATCATTTAAAATATAAAAGAGTAGAAATATAATAGAATAAAACACATTTATAATCTATTCTTTCCAAAATCGCGTTCTCTATAAAATCTTGAATTCAGTACATTCTAAATTAGTAATCCTCAATGACTGCTTTCAATTTTTTGGATGTTGTTGCCTTTGATTTTATATCCCACATATATAATGTTTATGCAGTAATACCATGATTTATCAATAACTAATAAAATTATAAAAATACCTGTAAAAATTATAAAAATATATAAGTAGAGAAATATTCTAATATAAGAATCAAATTATCTCCAATTTTTTAAAATTATATAGAATAATTTAACATTTATTAGTAAACCAAGTCTTCTCAAATATTTGGCGCAATCTTTAGATTTGGTCTGTTACGTCAAGATTAGTCAGACTTCCACAATGATATTACCCAATTATTATCTTTCCAGGATATGATGACAGTCTATTACACAATATATTGTAGAGGATCTTGTACGCAGTATTAAGAGTTATTTCTTTATAATTCGAGCACAAAAGTTGGTCTCCTTTTTTTTGGAGCGGACAGATAATACCATATTTCCACTTCTCGGGAAGATGTTCATTTGACCGAATTTGTGATATCAAACTATGTCGTGACTGGCTGTGAGAGGAATTAATGAAACCACTGGAAATTAATTAGCGGTTTATTAATTAATGATTAATTAACGATTCGTTATATACTCGTACAATCACTTAAGACGAATTAAACTTAACGCTTATCTTTCAATTACACTTTTTTGCAGTTCATCACGCGTAAAGGAACACTTTATTATCGCTGGGTAACACGTATTTAACATTCACTAGGACATTCAATCCAATGTAACACGTATTTAGCATTCACTTTTATTATTATTTATTTCGCGAATAAGTACTTTGCGTGATTATTCGCTATATTTATGGGTTCGCGATTCACGACTGGCCACGCTGGGCGTCATCTCTCGGCTCGCGGCCGACTTTGTACTGACCTGTCAATTAGGATAAAAACTCCGATGGCGACCTAGATGCGCGATTTTTATATCCAAAAACTGAACATTCGAACGTCCTAGGTTTTTTTTAGTATTTAGGATAAGGTTCTCTTCGCTTTTAGGTTTTTCTAGGTGTTTTTCGAGTGATTAAGCTAATTTTAAAGTGCAGTAGTATGATCTAAAATGCAGTGGGATGCCCCTTTATTTTCGTTATTGACATTTTACGAGTGATTATGTACGTAATCTCTTTTGCCATTTCGTTACAATAATATGCATCGCATTTGTGAGCATGCATATTTGTAAAGTTCTGAGGGGATATTATCCAATCCTTGCGTTTTGTTTGAGCACAACACTATTGCAAATTAATTTGTTTACAATCTTCATTTATAAATTAAAAAAACTTTTGAAAACCGGACCTATTTTGAGCTCAGCACTGACCATCAATTGTATTAAATGCATTGAAAAATGTGGTCATTTTCAATTTTTTCATCGAAATCCAGTGTTATATATTGCTTACTGCTAGGCCCTGCGGGCGGCTATTGTCGCCGCTTCGCGGCCAATTTTGTTCGCTGTGCAGCAAACACAATTGTTTACCTATGCCTACGTCAGCCGCTTCGCTTGTATCTGGCAGTCAATTGTCAATTGTATCTGGCAAATTTCCACTTTTAATTACGGGTACAGTAGCCGGCAAACATCTTGAAATTTTACGGCGTAGTGGGGGGAAGTTTGCGCATCTACCTTTCCACCAAAGAGATCCAAATTTTGTCTTCTGCACATTCCCCCACCACGCCAAAGAATTTCAAGAAGTTTGCCGGCAACTGTAGTTTACATATAATTAAGACAAAGTATTTATTCAGTATTTCTAACCGATTAATAAGTCAGAGCGGAATAAACCACAGTTCGATAGATAGGTACCTACTCTATTCTCTTCTCGCAGTGTTGATTACTTTTATACAACATTATAAAAAACCAAAAATGCAATTAAAATTTCAACGAATAAAATATTCTCGACCGTAAAAAAAAATTCGATTCTGCCAGGATTCGAAACTGGAATCCTCTGATCCGTAGTCAGACGCGTTATCCGCTGCGCCACACAACCCAATGGGCACCACGGAAAAATTATTGTATACAAATAGAAATCCAAATGCAGAAACGTACGACATTGCTTGGAGTAATTACAATATAGATTATTATTTATTAGCTGTAACCGGTCAAAAATGACGGTACTTTTACACATCGGTTTATAAGGAATAAGTATTTATTTATTTAAAAAAAATAGAAAATAAAAGATTTAAAAATATATAATTGATATACCGTAGCAAACCATACAATATACGGTCGATATATTTCTATTCATAATTATCCAATTCAACGAATTCGAACTCAGCGAATGTGATGATTTTTATTAAAATATTATATCGTATACGGTTTTAACACGTTACATTTTTTTTCCGTTTAAAAACAAAACCGATGTCTATTTTTACCCCAGTTGATTGAAAGCCCTAACTTTGGTAAAATTTATAACGAAACTGCTTTAAAAATATCACGTTAGAAAATTTTTATACACTTTGATACGCGGTCTCCAGGAGAATTACTTTATTTAAAACTTAATGTAAATAAACAAATAACTTTCCTTTAAAAACTATGAATTTAATGAGATTTATGTACGTTTGGGTTGATTTTTATCCCCTAGCCGAAAAAGTTGGTTGTTTGGAAAGGTTTAAAATGTTATGAAAGGCTTATAGGATTCTACTTGGGAACTTAATAAAAATGTATTTATACTTGTTCGGTGTGCGTACCAGTAGCGGGGTGGGAATAGGGGTGAGGGTAAGTGGTTAAGATGACAAGTATCGGACAGGGGTTGAAAGGAAATATGGTCGCAGGACACGGATGACATATTTCTTAAGACCGTCTGCGTTTGGAAAAAATGTTACTGAAATCTTATTGACATTAAATAATCCCTTATAATAAAATAAATAAAAATTATATTAATTTAAGAAAATTTAAATGTCTCACAAGCACGAAGTTATTTAAATGAGAAAGCATTTATATAAGTCTTTATCGGACGTTTATAGGCCTTCCTACCTGTCTTACGGCTGGCTTAACTTCACCCGCGATCAACCACACGTCTACCCACTTTGTAAAATTTTATACAGGGTTATTTGTAAAACATTAATAACCTCGCAGGACTATATTTCTACCTTGATTATGAGTCGAAAATGTTCAAGCTATTATGACCTAATATCGATAGTTCAGGAGATATGCGACATCAAAGTTGGCATTTTTTTTCAATATTTCTGACTTATTTTTTGTAAAACGTTGGACTATCATTACAGTAACATATATCGAATATGAAAAATTTATTCCCTTTAATGCAAGTCAAATAAATGTCAAGTCAAAAAAATAAAAACCCTCGAATTCCAATTGGAAAACATTCCAATTAGATTTTTTTCAGGGTTTTTATCATTTTATTTAACTTGTATTGAAACGAATGAATTTTTCGTAATCGATATGAGTTACTGTAATGATAGTCCAACGTTTTACAAAAAATAAGTAAGAAATATTAAAAAAAAAAAAAAACTTTGATGTCGCATATCTCCATAACTATTGATATTATATCATAATAGATCATTATTAGATCATAATAGCTTGAACATTTTCGACTCATAATCAAGGCAGTAATATAGTCCTGTGAGGTTATTAATGTTTTACAAAAATGTATATGTTGCAGACACCGTGATAAATTTCGATAACGTATTCAGAGGTATTCGACTTAGAAGAGATTTATTTACGTTTTCTAGACGGTTTGGAATGCTTCCCGACTATACAGGATTATTCTTAAATATTCAATGGAATATTCTTGCCGTAATTATACAAAGTAATAATTATTTTATTCTTTTTTTATAACACAATTTTCTAGACAAATTTTAGTGATGAAAAAAAAACTCGAGCCCGCCTATTTAATTCTGTTTTGTTATCTTTTTCATCAGAGGAAATTTTCCCGTCTCTCTGATTACTAATAAAATAAAAACTATCAAAATCAACCGGCCCAACGAGGCTTCTTAACGAAGTAATTCGAAACTTTTGAAAAAGATTCGAAAGAGGGTGTACTCAAAAGTGTGCTTTGTGCTGTGCGGTTTATAAATCTCGCCTTTAAAATAAACGAGTGACTTAGAGTATGATTTATGTTCTTATTTTTGCCTCCAGGGTAGCAACTTTTTATTTACGCTAGAGGGATTGAAAAAAAATACAAGCGAACAATACAGCTTTTGCTGAACCGCTCTAAGCAGAGTGGATGGGCGGGCTGGAAGGGGTAATCCCCTCGCGTCACGCCCCCGTGTGTCGGGGCACACCTACCCTGCTGCATAGATGTGAACTATCCTTTATTTTACCGCTCTACCCACTGATAGTAGTGGACGCTGTCTTCATCGCCAGTAAAAATAAACACAAAATGCAGCGGAGATGAAAGTAAAGAATGCAGTCAATAAGAACGAATGTAAAGCTGATCTTAGCACAATTAATAGAATTAAAAAACGGTCGCTCAGACGGTTTGGGCATATTGAGCGAATGAATGAGGAAAGAATGGTAAGAAATATATATAATGCAAGTGTTGATGGCGCCAGAAAGAGAGGGCGATTGCGGAAGACGTGGCAAGACCAGATTAACCAGATACTGGAAGATGGCCCCGTTAGAAGTCTCAACAACCAGCGAGCTTGCATGCGAAGATGTATGAATGTGGATGAGGTGAGAGTTGTATGTCAGGACAGAATAGTGTGGTGCTCTATCCTCTCTGCCTAACCCATCGGGAAACGGCGTGATGGTAAGTTAGTTATTTAGTTAGTTAGATAAAAATAAACAAAGTAACGGAATTGTACATTTTTTTCTGCCGTCCAGTTTATTAACTTTGATATGAGAATGCTTTTTTATACAATATAACGCCAATTTCATATGAGTGGAATGAGACCCGACTACCCTTTTATAATTTATGTATTAATGATACACGCTCTGAATTGGGTTTTTACATAATTTGAAACATAAAGAGTCCAAATAGCATGGTTATCTAACTACATAAGCATGAAATTACAAAAAAATATCGTCAATATAATTGCAATTAATAATAAGCACATTAGGAAACAAATGAAAGAAGAACAAATATAAGCAAACAAAGTAAATTTGTCATTTGTGTGTGTATAGTGTTAGATCTTTAAATAAATTAATACAAGCGCAGTCCAGAACCATTATTCTTTTGTAGGAATTAAAACATTTCAGAACAGTACTAGATTTTTGTCACTTAGACATCATTAATAAATCAATGTATATTATAGATGTCTCACAGAGACGAAACTATATTTTTATGGGAAAGTAGGTATATAAGTCTTTGGGTGTACACAGGGCTTACGACCTATCGTACGGCTGGCTTAAGTGATCACTTTACACAATGTAACGTTCGCCATTTCCACCCGTGATAGAATATACCATGTGTACTAATTTTTGGAAGTTGTATATATATTTAAATTATGCAACTGATATACAACTTCCAAAAATTAGTAGACATGGTATATTCTATCATGGGTGGAAATGGCGAACGTTACATTGTGTAAAATGATCACTTAAGCCAGCCGTAAGATAGGTCGTAAGCCCTACGCACACCCAAAGACTTCTATAAAATTTTCAATTCATTACCAGATAAATTTAAACAAATTCAAGATCTTACGTCATTTAAAAACGAACTAAAAAAACCCTTGAAATTCCCATGAGCTTAAATTAAATTTATTTATTTTGTTTCTCAATATTATTAACACCATATTATTACAATTTTAATATCCATGAAATGAAGCGATGTGATTACTGACATAAGCACGAGCGTCAGCTCTTTTATGGCGAGTAAAACGTTTTTATTGTATGAATTTATTATTAAATTCAAGAAATTATGTACTATAATATCATATGACTATAATAAATAAATATTTTTTTAAAAAAGAGCTGTATGAATGGCTTAAGCGGTTTAATCTTTGTATAGGTGAATTAATAATTATTTAATTGATTCTACAAGATCACTGAATGGAGCATTAACTATGATTGCAGTATTGTGTACTATCGAATATCCGTATTTACAGTTTGTTAAACCTGACAGCATTGTTACAATACTGTCGGGTAGTAGACTTGATAATATTGACGATTATCTTATCATTAACTGCGGTTTGGAATTCGGAATAGCTCTACAGTAGACTGACCAAACCCAAGTCTCGGATTTTTCCGAGACTTGGGTTTGGTCAGTCTCCTATTCTCCTTCTTCCAGTGCCCCGAATTACAACAATCTTTCCCCGCATTATAAGGTTCTATATCCCTTGATGTCTCATCACACGTCCGAGATATTTAAATTTTTATATTTATTTTGATCTCATTACTTATTTTTCTTTATTCATCCGAACCATAATACGCTCAATTCTAACAATTCAACTAAATCTGATCAAACTCAAGGAGTGGTGCAGAACCAATTAACTATTTTTAAATACCAATAAACGCCAAGTTATACGTTTTCATAAAATTAAAAAAAAAAACATCATATTTTACTACTCCATCAATGATATTTTCTTGAAATCGGTAACTGAAATTAATGATCTCGGCATTTTATTTGACGAGAAGCTATCATTTGTAAGTCATATCAACAATATAACTAATAAGGCTATGAAGAATCTTGTTTTTTTTTTGTACGTTCATGCAATTCTTTTTCAAATGTTTACACAATCAAACTATAGTGGTGAAAACGAAGTAATTTGTGTTTTATTTTAATAATAATGTCACCACAAAGTTCAAGCCTTCGTACAGAAGAAGAAAAAATATTCTTCGAACAGACAATCAAACTATTGTACTGTCCCCTTGTTAGGACTCAGGTTGAATACAACTCATCTGTCTGGGGTTATCATTACAATACCCATATAAACACACTTGAACGCATCCAACACAAATTTCTACGTTACATAGTATCGATTTCACATCCCAATTGAAAATATCAACTACACAAAACAACTAATTTTTACTGGATTACAACCATTATCCAGCAGGAGAGTTGTATCTGATTTGATTTTACTCTACAAAATTATTAACTCGCATTTTGACACCCCTGATATTTTGTGTTTGTTTACATTTCATGCGCCTGAAAGAGCTACTCGAATACTTCCACTATTTTACTGTGACAACACTAGAATCAATTCGCATTTTAACTGTGTTGTACCCAGACTGCATAGGCTAGGTAACACCTATGCACATATCTCTGATATTTTTAATTCCAGCTTAGCACAATATTAAGATTCGCTACTAAAAGCACTACACCTCGCCGTCCTGAATTCTTAATGCAATCACAAACAAATGATTATACATATTTGATTAATCTTGTATATATTTCATATCTCCTTTTTCTAATTTATGTTTTATCTTATATACTTACTTCACACCTCTTTTTTTCTAAATTACTGTTATCAATTCTGTTATTTTTTGCTGCTCTACTCTTTGAATTTTATGTATATATTTTTATGTAAAAGGTACTTCTGTGCCGTATAAATTTCCGCCATAAATAAAAAGATAAATCTTCATACGTAACTCTGCCCATCTAGCTTATTTTGAGTGTTATTCTGTAAATCTCCATCGGTAAACATCCATGATTCCATTCTCTAAAATAATATAGATTACTGCTATACCTGACTAATCGTATTCATTGAAATAAATAAAAATATTTATATTTATTCCATTGTCAGAAATACATCCGCTGTAACCTGCATACATAGACAGTATTTAAATCATTGTCTACTGAATAACATGAAAAAATATTACAATTTTTTATTTACTAGCTGTAACCCGTCAAAAACGACGGTATTTTAAGATGTCGGTTTCTTAAGAATAAGTATTTATTTATTTATAAAAAAAGTACGGACGTTACGATAATACGATAATATCTTTGGGAAAGTTGACATCAGATCCTAAAATTTAACATACACGTGATTAAAAAAATAGCAAACTTTGCCAATTGTGAATTTTAGATAAAGGAGCGAAGGAAAGGAGTTGACTGGAACCAGTTTGTGTGGGGTTGTGAAATTAATTTTCGTCTTATGTCCCGAATGGTCAAATTAAAAAATATATATAGTTGTAATTTAATTTAAATGAATTTGTGGATCTGAAGATGAAGGAGTTTTGCTTAGAGTAAGTCTTTTAAAAAGGGAGATGAAAAATAGGTAAGTATCTGCTGTTGCGATTTGGAATATGAAATGATAAGCGTTGTAGAAGATAAGGACCATCAGCTAAGTTGAGTTCAATTTTTAATAACTTCACAATCTGCTGTAAATATTCCTAAGGCAAACTAATGTTTGTACGTTAAAGAATTTTTCATAGTTTTCATTGCTAACATGAGATATACAAGTGCGAAAGTTATATTATATTGCTGCCTTAAATAGAGAACACTCGAACTAGTATTAATATATGCTTCGCTAGCTATAATTAAATACTCGTCACTTTATGGAAATAATTACTTTATAACGAACCACTGCTATTTAATTTGAATATTCTCGCACAGGGTGGGCACTCCAGGCTAGACATATTGTCCCCCGACGGACTGAATTCATTGTTTGTTAGATTTATTTATACCCACCTTGTATACACTTGTAGTATCGCTTGAATACACGACCTCTCTGCCATAAAACAGGCGAGCGCAGCCAGTAAAATGAAACAAGAAGTAATATTAAAAAAGTAGTTGTATGTCTCCCACAATTATAGGAAGACAGAGATAAGATAATAATTTACTGATAATTTTACAGCCTGTTTTAATTTAACATTAACATTAAAAAATATGTATTTAACAGACATATCTAAATCTCAGTGATTATAAGAAGGAATTTTGGAAGTAAACAGTAATTATTAGTTATGCGTATAATGTATATAATACATATTGTCAGGGAAGGTGGCGGGTTTCTAGTATCTGCATCTCCATAAAACGATACTGTTCATATTTGGTAAATATTATTTTGTTAACATCAAACATAATAATTTCGGTGTCTGTTTGTCTGTCAGTCTCGTAACTATGGTATATAAAAAGTGTATTTTTTCTCATTACTTTAACCGTCGGTATAACTACGGTTCTGATTTGCGATCGTAGAACAATTTAGCAAGTGTAAAAACGTCGTTGTACTACGCTGACTATATTTGAGGTTTAAAAGGAATCAGCTTTAAATAATTTATACAAATTTCAAAGGAAAATCTTTTCTAGTTATCGAGCTATAACAAAACGTGTTTTTATGTAAATAAGACTTCAAACTTCTCTCCTGCAAACTTGGGAAAAATCACATGCGTCGTTATTCTAAGATTATGACGATTTTAGTGTGTCTTTCGGAAGATGATGAGTTCACCGATGAACATAGTGGTGATGAAAATGACGTGAATATTGCCCATCATTCAAGCCCCACATAAGAGTTTTATGAAAATAAAGGACCTGGCCCTGCGGTGGCCACCACTGGCCGCGCTGCAACCGCGATCGTATTTTATCTTCTTCTTATTTTGTTAGATCCTTGATCTGTGTTGTAACGAGGACGTCCAGCTCTCTCCATCTCTTTGGTGGTCTCCCTGGAATCCTGGCTCTGGGAAGTCTCGTCTGCTTCATTCTCTCGATGTGGTCCCTCCAGAAACGCCTTCTCTGCCTGCTCCATCTTACAATGTCTTGCATTTCTCAGGTTCTGCGGATTTCCGCATTGGGTACTCTGTCTCTGAGAGTCTTGCCCGCAACGGGTCTTAGGATCTTCGTATTATATATAATATTTAAAATTTAATGTTATCTTGTAATCTCGCACATCTAGATTAAATAAGACATTTTTAAAGTTAAGAAATTTATGCTTTAAAAAAGATCTTGAAGGCTTTAAGATACTAAATAAAACGGCGTTGTAACTTTAAGGTAATAGACAGCCATTCAAGCCGCAGATTTTTCACAAGGGATAATAAGGTTGTTGATACAGGCTTTGTGGAGAGGCAACCCTGGCACATCACTAGTCTTATTTCAAACTGCCTCAAACTAGGGAAAGAAAAACACTTTGCAGAACGCTGTATTTCACGGCACTCGAGTTTTCAGGAAAAGTAAACATAAATGTGGAAAAATCTCGCATAACGGCTGCCTTGCCCGTTTCGTGAAACTTTTGGCGTCATCACTCCTCGTTACTTTTTACATTTTCTAAGTGAAATCTTATTCCTTTACCGCACCGCGTTCCATTCAATACGCGAGAGAAAATATTTTATTAATAAAAATAAAATATTTCAGATAGCATGCAGATGAGTGCGTAGGAAAAATAAGTGTTTATTATACAAGGTATGAAATTCATTATAAAAATGACCATATAAATTCCTCATTAAAATATTGAGGTAAATACCTATAATCTTTTGGATAGTCGTTGCTTGCACATGGATTTAAATATCTTGATATATCTTATTTGGGAGATAAATTAAGCGTTGTTTCATTTATAGAGTGGAAGTTCATGAATAACACAATAATATTTACGCCCAACGCTTTATTCTACTTATTTGAGTTATATTAGCCTAAGCGATTTCAATGGGCACAAGAAACATCTTCAGAGGCAATATTAGAACTAATATTGCCTCTGAAGATGATGTTTGTGCCCACCGAAAGCGCTCAGAGTTATATAACTCAAATAAGTGGAATAAAATGTTGTGTATAAGTGATTGTGTTATTTGGGAGATGTTTGGATGGAGATTAAGGAAACGGACAGTGAGTGTATAGAAAAGTATCATGCTCTTACCTTAATTCTTGCCTCCTTACTGTGTTGGAGATTTTTCACAGGAACGTTCATTAAAGAAAAGAAAGGACGAAGAGTTGAGAAGGAAATTTGTGGATACATTTAGGTGCGTAAACTTGGTCATGCTTAAAAAAATTGAACATACCCCCCCCCCGCCCAACAGAGTATACCTTTTTAAATTTTGCATTCATCCTAAGAAGAATTTTTTTTTGGGTCGCAATCCTAGGATTGGTCTGCAACAAGCACTTGCTTTCTCCACTCCTCTCTATCACCTACCAGCCTCTTCATTCCTCGATAGGTGCTACAGCACACATATCCGATGATCTGCTCTAAGTAGCTTAATCTCAGGCGTCCTCTACGATTGTTGCCTTCAACATTTCCCTCGACGATGGTAAAAAGCAGGCCCGGATGCCTTATATTAAGGCCTATCCAAATTGCTCGTTGTTGGGCGATTCTGTTCACCCTGCTCAATACCTCGTCGTTTCGGATATGTTCTGATTAGTGGATCCTCGCCATGCGCCACATCTCAAAGGCCGCTAGCCTCCCAAACATGCTCTGGCCGATGGTCCAAGTTTCCCTGCCATACATCAGCACACTCCAGACAAAAGTTTTAATCAAGTTTTTCCTAACTCTTAAATCAATGTTAGGGGATTCAAGGATTTTGGATTCCTTGTTGAAGGCAACTCTTGTGATGTCTTATGATGTCTGCCTCTTAGCGGCCATATTGGGAAATTGCAACCCAAATATGTGAATTCTTTCACTTGTTTGATAGCGACGCCACTCAAAACAACATTCGTCGACACTTCTTCTCTTCCAACAACCATGCACTTTGTTTATTTTTATGTTGTATTTATCTGCTT